>JANHFX010002639.1:52178-68971 GCA_027560015.1 Chloroceryle amazona
TGTTTACCCTTTCCAAGTCCGTGAACTAACACCAGTGATACTTCTGTTGTAAGATTATTAAAAAAAAAAAAAAAGCAATGTCTGCTCCCTCCCCCCCAACAGAAACCTAAACTAAACCCAAATTTTGTATTGTGAATTCCAAAATCTAAATATGTGTATCCTGCTGTGGTGCATCTCATCACTTCTCCCTCACAGGTGTAAAATTTGAAGGTCGACCAGTGTTCTTGCTAGAGGATCTAGGGCTATGGTCCATGTTGTAGTTCAGGCCATCAAATTTTCTGCCTTCAGCAGTGGCATAAATCACCAGCTGAACTTCTGGAAACTACTTTGTCTTTTGACCTTTATTCATTTATGAGCTTCTACCACTTCTCTTTTTTGTGTCTTCTCACAGCAGCTCTTTCAGTGTCCTACATTAGGCTCTGCCACAAATCTCGCTTTTCACAAATGCTTGGACCACTTGTGAAACCCAGTATTAGTTTGTAACAGAAGATTCTGACTTGCACTCGGCAACCCTCATTTTGAGGGTTTAGAGTCTGACCAGGCCAAGGGGATGTGTCTCTTTCCTCTCAATGGGCTTGCTCTGTATCAGAGTATTGAGTGCTTCAGGCAATTTGTGACCAAATGAAAGGCATCTGAACTACTCATTCCCTATGCAGCTGAATCATCAGGGGATTAGACAAATAGGAGAACTTTTCTTGTGTTTTAAAGCGACTGATTTCTCAGGGCTCAGGTGAATAGCTTACTAGCTCCTGTCTGAAATTAGCCAGGATGAATGCTGCAAACTGCTATGAGGGGTACACCCCTGCCCTGCTCTTTCTGGAGAGACTTGTCAGTGCCTTGCCAAGAACTCCTTAAGATGTAGCATCTTCTTCCTCAAAAATTAAAGTTTTCTTTTTCGGACTCCCTTTGCGCATCTCCCAATAGCTAAATGAAGACTTCTAGCTTAAAAAAAGTTCTATAGGTGACATTTTTATTTTACTTTTTGGGTTTGAGAAACAGGAAAAATACAGAGTTTCTTTTCTTGAGTGATTCTCCTGACTGATTCTCTACAAACTGTCCTTTCTGACAGAGACACTGAGTAACAATCACCAGCTCACAGAGTTGAGACAGAGAGGAAGAGAAGAAGGTTAGGGGTCTTTTAATCCTCTAACTCTCATTCCTGCTTTGTAGTGCTGGTATTTGTGTACAGGACCACAGGCTGCCTTTAACTCTTCTGAGACTGAACATGAGGTGTAGGGCACCAGAGAGAGCCTGACACTCCACAAAGGATAGTTTGCTTATCTCTGTCAACAGCTCCATATTGTGGGAACCCGTGTCTGTTAAAAGATGAGATGCACTGGGAGGGAAAAAGGCCTTTTGCAGCTTAATCCTGAGGTGGCTGCTTCCCATTTTTATGCATCTGAATTCAGAGGGAAACTTAGGGGGAAGTATTAGCTAAAAATGCAGCTCACCCTTCCCTATCTAAGTCAGCTTCATGTGTTGCTAATCTGAGCTCACACTTAGGAGCATTGTGATGAAACCACCTTTTTATGTGGGGGGCAGTCTTGATATCTAGCAGCTATGATAAATAGTAGCAGTAGCAATTGGGTCCTTCTTTGTCATGAAAAATTTCAGACCTACAATTAAACATCTTAAAAATGTGGACATAGATTTTCCTTGTGTTTGGGCCAACACAGTTATGATGAAGTCTCATGTGCTGGTGAGCCAACTGCCTTAAACATAGATAAACTATATGAGAATTTGTGGTGGTATTACATGTGAGAGTTGAACTGGATTCTTTTCCCTGTGCACATAAAAGATATATCTTTTGTCTGCAACAAATGTTACTTGATAGCGACTCTTTCCTGAAGGCATGTTCTTTCTGCACATACTGGGAAATAATTTCTATATCACATTGGAACCTTACTGCTTATTTGGAAGGCTTGGCTTCATGAAATCTTAAAGAACATGATAACTATGCCAATCATATCCTGTTCATCTTGCTTCTCTCAAAATGACTCATGGTCTCAAAATTGCTGCAGGCAAGATATTAAAATCACTCAGCAGTTGGCATACAGGACATCCTAGAAATTTTTTACAAAGTATGAAACAAATTTTCTTCTCCGAAGTCCCCTACTGACATTCCTTGAAAAAGCATGAGACACATGATATGATTTGGAAAGCAGGTTAAAATTTGTGCTGGCACTTTTTGTACAGGAAGTTGCTCCTGGATCAGTTCTGGCATTATTCTAAACAGTCTAAACTTTGATTTAATGTGAAAGGTATTGCTATACTCGGGAGGAAATTCTAACAAAATTTATTAGATAAGAAATTTCTCGCTCTTTAAACAGTGCTCATCAGATCATCTGGAATAATATTTCTGGAACTTCTGATTGACAAGGGTTTGTAGTAATGTACTTCTCTGTAGAGCAGAATGAGCATTTGATCAGTTTATGCTTTTCTGTCCTCCTAGGCAATCATGTTTTATTTACTCAATAACAATTTATTTAACTCACCTTACTAGAAGAGTCTCACTATATGGACTCTCTATGAGCCAACTTCATTTTAGTTAATTATATTGCTTTATTGGTTTGCACACACCTTCAAAACCGGGAAAAGAGTTACAGTTCCAAGTTTGATGCCTTTTGCTGTTGAATGTCAACTACATCTTCACTACTGTTTGTCTCTCAGGAGCTGCTTCAGGAGTTGCTAGTGTTCAGTTGACATTTTCCAGTGCTGACCTCAGCTGCATTGAAAACATGCTGGAACAGACATTGTTTCAGAAATCCTTAATGATAACAGCACCTTTCCACAAATGCAGCATCCATTAATCACACAAGGGACGTTATTTCAACGCCAAAGGCTAGAAGAGGATAGCCATACATCTTCATTGTTGCTTATCTGTCACTGTCAGCACACTGATATCAATGGTTTTTACTCAGCATGCAACAGTAGGAAACTCTATCAGGAGGGGCAGCCTGTTCCTTGGAATCCTAGATATTCTGATGGTTATTCTCAAAGTTAGCTTGGCTGGTCCCTTATTTATTTTTAAAAAGACTTTAGGGGTTCTTATTCTTTAAGCATTATTTAGTGAATGCTCAATTCATGCTAAGATTTTCTTTAAACCTTCTGAAGCTTTAAATAATTAAGAAAAATCATTTTAACATGCACCTATTGACTTTCTAGCTACTAGCAAATGACTTGAAATAAATAAATCATGAAAACAGCCAGATGCTTCACAGACAAAACTGTGCATGGGTGAGGAATGAAGGAGTTGATTTGTTCAGGGCAGCAGTGAATGCTGTCGGAAATGAAAGGTATGTGCAAAAAATGCAAGCCTCGCATATCAGACTCCACTTGAACATACATTAGTACATTTCAAAGGGCATTTGCAATGGATTTCTTTGTTTGCAGGTGCCTTACACCTTACAGCTGTTAGGCTTTTTTTTGGTAGTATTTTATCTTCTAAATGATGAATTTAAATATCAGAAGAGCCAAAAGAAGACAGTGTTTTAATCAAGGCTTCGCCCAGAAGCTCATAAGAAGATGCAGGCTCTGCTTTCATCTAATCTGATTGCAAAGAATAAGTGTGAGGCTGAAGAACAAACAGCATAGGCTGAATGATCTGCTTTCTATGTGGCTTTCTACATGAACTGTCCCCCTAACACGGCTTTCACTTCATGTTTTCTTTTTTAAGGTAGCAAGTGTCCTAATTATATACATGTACCAAGAAAATAAACCAATAGTCAATATATAAAATTAATTTAGTATCTGAGTATGGACAAAAGCCCGTCTTCTAGGGCCTCATAGTTGCCTTGGAAGGTCAGTATATGTGCTGTGCCTGCTGATATGCCTGCTCATGGCAACATGGTTTATAGAGGTATAAACAGATTAGTATCTTTTCTCTAAAATATCGGGCATGTATTTGCCATACAAAGTCCCTAGAGTGCCTGATAAATATGCAGTATCAGGCTCGTGTCTTTAAAGCAACATTGACACTTTGTACTTCTTTGAATTTAAAAAGCTTTCCTCCTTAAGCTGTGTAAAATGAAGGTGCTCCACGAAACTTTTTTTTAATACCTATTTCTTAAATACATAAACCTGACTATTTTGTGATTTGTCTCTCTTGTCTTTTATTCTATTAATTTGTTTTAGAAATGAACAGTTTTGCTAAAGGGTTCATTACTTCCGTGCTGGAATTTTCCAAGCTGGAGCTCACAGAATATCTTGCATATAAACTTTGGCTCATCTGTTGAGCTTGTCAGAGCATATTTCCTTTGAAAGCTCACAACAGTCCTGTAGATGCCATATTTTTCCCTCAGACAGTGCAGTATGTGATAATACTTGTTCCTGGAGAGATTCACAGGACATGCTATCATTCACTTTTTTTTTTCAAGTTCACAAGAGATTTAGAGGATTTCAAGAGGACTTTTTAATTCCCAGTTTTGCATCAGTTCAGACATGTGCACTCATATACTTATGCTAACCTGCTTCTGAAGTAGAAAATGCAGTTGCAACCTGTACGTACTTATATCTAGCTATGCACCTAGCTGAGGAAATAACCTTGGGCTCTAAAAACTCAACACTGTATCTTGTGACCTAAATAAACAGCACTAGTAACTGAAACGGGTAAAAAATGCTGCAGATACATAGTGTCTGTGCTTTCTAGTGTTACAGCAGAAAAGTGTATGCCTGACATGTTACGCTATTGAGAATCCTAATGAAGGGCCACAGCAGCATAATGCTTAGCAAGAGTAGTCCTGTTGTTTTTCTTACTGTTTAAAATAAAAGTATATCCTATCTGCTTGGTCATGCTGTTCAGCTTGGTTTGTCCAAGGGGCTTGCCTGTGTAAACCCTATTGTATTTAGTGCATAAGTGGAAAATATATAAACAGAAATAGAACCTCAAAGTTTTCATTGCTAGAAATGTCAATAACCATTTTTTGGTCTTCCTAAGGTCATGCTAAGGAGAGTATGTTGCTGTGATGAATTTATGTTGCCGTGTGTTACGATGGCTTTCATTTTCACACCTCTCTACTGCACATATTTCAGTGAGCAGATTACCACATACAGTCAAACTTTGTGTGGTAGCTTAGAGTAAAATACTAATTACAGCCTTACCACTTGAATTCTATTGTATATTATAATTACCTTCTATTATGTTTTTAATTTTCAGGTGCTTCTTGGTTTGGAAATTAGGTAGTTGTGCCTTCCTTTTCAAGCAGTATCAAAGGCTTGAAATTTGCTTAGTTTTGAAGTATAATGCATCTGAGTGAGGAGGAAATCTTGGGTTCTAGGAATTAGGAGTGTAGTTTATTTTGAAAATGTTTTACATTCATGCATAAAGTATTTTTATAAAGAGCAAAGCTACTTAGGATGGCACTTGGTTTTTCATATGAAATGTGTTCCAATCAACTATTCAAACTGTAAGCTACTGTTTCCTAAAATGATATAATTTGAATTAAGGTATGACTGGAAGAATATCATCTTACACAATGCAGGTTCTGTGTAGAATATATTTTTCTTCATTTTCTTTGTAAGGTGAAAGTTCATGGATTCAGCATAGGCTGAGTATTTGCAGTGTGCCCAATATGCTGGAGAACAATAAAAGGAGAATGGAACTGAAGAATAAGAATGGAGGGGAAAATGTGAAAGTATCTCACTAAATATGGATAAGTGCTTGTCAAGGCATTCTCATAAGGCCTTTGCTTTGACAGATAAAGATAAGAGAACATCAGGGAAGTAGAGCTGATATGAGCTTTGTGCTACAAACAGACCATGCACTAATTTTGGGTGTACTGTAAATTGATAACTTGCCCAGAAATCTGGAGCAAGTGTATTGGAAAGATGAGCTTGTTTGTCATAACCCAGCATACAGCAAGCTTGGTAGCCATCAGGTTTGTTGACCTTATGTGGCTCAAATTTTGGAATTGCTTTTTGCAGTGCTGAAACCATTCTGTTCCTGTTTGCTGCTTGTGCCATTCAGATCAGCATAATGTCTTAGCATCTTGCGGCATGCTGTCACATAAGTAACAGATGTCCTTTGGGTTAAATCTCTTGTTCATCCTCAGTTTCGGTGGACAAGTGGTTGTGCAATGCAATGGTGGTTTCTGAGTATGTACAAAAAGTATGGGAAAAGGCAGGCTTCAAATGATACGTATTTTAATGGTACACATTCACAATGCTGTATTTGTCTATTGTAATTTTATCTCTTTAACTTCAGAGTTGCTGCAAAGCTATTCAAGTTACTCAGTGCATTTATTATTAGAGTTGTAGGACCACAAGAGAACTTCTAACGCTCTGTTACAATAGAGATAGTGGTATTATGCTTCACTGTAGCTACCAACACCAATCTCATGTGCAGCTAGTGTTATGCCCTGAGGAATAGTCATTATTACACTTTAGGATGATGTGTCAGAATAGGGACAAAATATTTCAGTACTTAAATTACAGAGGGATTCATCATCATATAAACACAGATGTAGAATGACCTGTGAGACTGTTTTTAAATGCAATACGCTTCAGGTTGTGAAAATTAAAGCCGTTGGTTGTTCTAATCTTGCCTAACAGTGTTGCTAAACCTAAGCTACAACTCATGTACTCTGCCTCAGACCAGTGTAGTTGGACCATTTAGATGATGATGTATTTCAGTAAAAGCACTGACATAACAGGTTGTTTATGTCACAGAGCTGACATGGAAAGGGGACAACTGGGGACTGATGTGTATCTTCAGTGAAGCAGCTAGGCAACATAAGGTTTAAAACTCCAGCTTCAGTTAATAGGATCCTTATCTGTACTGTAGTGATTTGCCCCAAGATTTAATTGTTTCTTTCCATTAAACTGATCAAGCTACTAAGAAACTTGAGTTTCTAACTTCCCTTCGTTTATCATTGTTACAGTCACTGGGGCTGTTCTAATGAACTTTTCTCTGAATTCAGTTTTTTCCTCTGACTTAACAGTGAGAGGATAAGGAGATCAGCACATTGTGAACTGAAGGAAGAGAAATACATGCTATAAACTTTGAGAAGGCTTGCTATGAGGTTGTAAAAGGCCTCAAGGAGCTCCTGCTTTGTAACGCAGCCTGCTAAATAGAGAGTTTCAGTCTCTTTGCATTGTGTTTTGGTCTGATAAGCAAATGTTAACACTCCCACTCCCTAGCCCTGTTTTAAAGTAAGGAGAAGAATATTTGTAGATTGCATTTGCTATCATTAAGATTAGATCTGTGCACTGCTGGATTATCTGAAAGTATAAACTACATTTAGATTTGTCTTTTTTTGCCAGACTGAGCCAAGCTCATGACTTATTCTGGTGAAGGATGGGAGAAGTGATACCTGAGCTAGTACAAAGTCTCTTGGGATGAAGTTACCCCAACAACATTTTTGAACATGTGAACTAGCAGAATGAGTTAGTGTCAGTCCTCTTGTTACCGGATTGATTCTTTCAGTCCATCCTAAAATTCAGTAAAATTTTCTTTTTTTTAATCATGATTCCAGCAGCAATGTTTTCTATCACTTAATATGTCATTTGTACCTCTCGATTTGTCAGCCCCATGCTCACAACTGGGAACACGTGGGGGGGAATTAGCACTTGCAGAGACTGTTGAGAAGGGAAGGCAAGAAAATGTGTGTTACTTGAAGAAAAAAGATCTAGTCTAAGAAAGATTTGTTTTCAAAAGTCAAAACAAGCCCTAGAGTTTTTTCTGATGTTCAATTTTGATCACAGGATAAAAACTGATGAGTGCTTTCTAACTTCAGATGCTGTAAGCAGCAGTGCAGTGTCTCAATGATTTGAGAGTGTGCATGACACATAAGTGTCACCATCCTCAAGGCAGGTTATAGTTTGGTACAAACTGGTATTGGTATGCAGATTTTGTGACTTAGCACTGTTGCTTATTATTGACTCTGCAACAAACAGATCTGCATTATACTTAAGTTAAATTTTAGTCTTAAGATCTCTTACGACAGAGGCATCAGGTAAGGACTGATGAAAGGGACTCAGCTGGAACATATTTTCTTCTGGATCTTGAGCACTCAGCTGCAAATGTGTGGGGTTTTTTTCTGTGAGGGAGGGAAGCAAGAGGAGTTGTTAGCTGGGAGGAGAAGGTTCCAGTGTTAATACTCTGAAAAATTGCAGCTGAATATATCAAATGAATACATATCTCATTCATTTCTGTGCTCTTCAGACTGGTTTTGAAAAATTGATGACTGAAATCTAAGAACACTTCTAAAATGCCACTTTATTTATTTGCACATAGTATTTTTAAACAGAAGTGTTTCCTTATTTTGAAAGATTATTGAAAGGGTACTTTTGCTTTTGAGTGGTCTGAATTTTAATAGACTAGATATCTATCTCCATTAAATAAGTAAAAATAAGTGTGTTATGTTTTGAGACAATGCTTTATCTGAATTGCTTGTGAAATGACTTTCACAGTTTCTCTGTAGGAAATAAGTTGAAAGATCTGAAAAAGGAGATTTAAAATTACTTCAAACTTTTTATCATTCAATTTTAATATGATTCAAATAAAAATGTCTTTTAAGAGATACCTCAAGATAAAAAAATCTCTTAGTATTACTGCCCATAAAAAATGAACATGTTTTCCACTGTTGCTAGCATTGAAAATGTTATCAACTTCCTTCTGGCAGATGACACGCTGTTTTAAGTTTCAAATATCTACTAATTCATGCAGCATTTAAAAGCAAGTATTCTAAGCAGGTGCTACCTGATGTAACTCATTTTGATTTTGACTTGATGAGCCTGAGACAGGGATATTATTTGCATATATTTTTTTTCTTTTTCTGTATCTTGGATATTGGAACAACAATGTTTGGCAAGAATTTTATGCCCAAGATAGTTTTTAAACAATTAGAATTGCTCTAGGCATTTTAGAGGTTTTAATCATAGAACTGGGTGTGTTGAAAAGATTCTCATTTAGCAAGTGTGTTACGGTACTTTTGGTGAAATACTTTTTGTTCACTTAAAACCCTTTCTTCTCTGTAAAATATACTAGGCTATTTCAGTTACTTTGTATTAAGCTGATGCAATTCAGAACAAAATTTGATGTGTTATCTTGTGTGCATTTAGAAATATGGAAGCCAAAATTCTGCTGATGACTAGGAAATGTGCCTTGAATTAAATACTACTATATTCAGAGCTCTTTGGATAAAACATTGCACTTCGCAAAAGATTTTGGCCTTTCTAAAATTCATTCAGATGGAAATTATTAAGCCTGAAGTTTGTTCTGACCTATTTCTTTGGTAAACAAAACTCTAAGCATTTTAATATTGAGCTATAAATATTGATAGGTGCTTTACCATCCTTCATACTTGAAGGATAGTAGTTAATTTTTTGGTGGTTGTTTTATCACTGTTATTACTAAATACTGTGTAATGACCTGATAGGTACCTCCAGGAGCTCTTTTGCTTATACTACATGCTTTTATTCAGAAATACCTAAGAACCAAATCTGCAAAACTAGATTTTTGAGTTTAAACTATTTTAACAAATTGATCTTTATCTACCATTTACATGTCAGCTTTTCAGTGTATGATAAGAACTTTTTGCAGCTAAAAGCATCTGATCTTGTCTAGAAAAATAGTCTCTGCAATTCCTGAAGAAATACCCTCAGATATTCTCATGTCAGACACTCCTGTTTGGCAAGGCAGGCAGCTCATCTTTGTTATATTTTGGGACTGGCAAGTTTCTCAGGAATTATTACTGTAATCAGCCCCGAGAGTGATGAGGCACACAAATAATGTAAAGCTAGCTAAAGTACAAATAAAATGCTGCATTGCCAAATGTCAAGAGTCTTCAGCTACAATTTCTGGACCTGAGGAAAGCTACATAAATTTTCAGAACTGTTTCCTGTGGGTGCTAACCACTTTTGAAAAATCAATTCACTCCATTTTAGGTGTGTAATTTGGACTTACTATATGTAAGATATCTGACCTGTAATTTGTTGCTCACTGGTAATGCACTGCAGTAATAGGAAGATAAAGCGTGCTTCTACTGAAGTTACTAATAAAATTCTCTTGGAATTCAGAATCAGACATAATTTTCAAGGAATGATTGTAATCAGACATAGTATGTATTCTAAGCCAGAAAGGGCAGCTGTGATGTTTAAAAATAAGAAGAGGTTTAGAGGGACCAATCAGGCTCAATTTGTTGTTTGTCAAATACAGCTGTAGCCAGCAATGCTCCTACAATGATGATGAGGTAGGGTTTTTTTAATGGCGAATAGAGAGAGAGGATGCTGCTTGTTAATCTAGAGAAAATTACATAGAGTTAAGTATTTTTCTCAAGTGAAAAGAGAAATTATGATTACAAGTAATAACTCAGTGACGATATTAAATAGCAAAGGATCAGTTGGATCTTGTAATATGCTGTACACATGAAGAAAACATAGATATAAATCATCTGAAATGGGTACTTATGTGATGGAAAGAAAATAAAAGGTTGAAACTAAGATAATTATGGAGAAGACCAGGGTGCTAGTCAGATTGAAGAATTGCAATCTTCTAGCTTGTTATATAAAGTATGAAAGAAGACTCTAATTGCATAAGACAGTGAATACAGACAGTAACTGAAGACTTACAATTAGCACTTTGGGCAACTCTATAATTAGCTTGAAATTTTTGAAAGAGCAACAAAAATCAGATCTATTTATACAAAAATATTTTTTTAAAAGTTACACAAAAGAGGAAAAAAAAACAGTTACAAGACACATTTCAGACATCAACTCAGTGGCTGTTAACAGTATAGTACTGTAGCCATGATCTAAGTTTTCTCGCATGCAGGGATCTTAATTGTCACCTCTTTATATATACTTTAAAGGAGCAGAGTGATGCTAAAGCTTGCATTTATTTCAACTATACTTTTAACTTTTTGAAAATGAAAGTAAAGCATTGTTTAGAAGGGGCAAAAAGTTTTTCTGTTTCAGTAGTTTTCTTGTTGTCTTGAATGAAGTAGAAAGCATTTGGATGGCTTTCAGTGTCCCTTAGATATTATACAAATAATCTTTGCCCTTGGAACCTAGAAGAAAAAAAAATGTTGATTTGTAATTAAAAAGCACCTTTTTCAAAATATAATAATTTATGTTTTAAGAATGCATAATATATGCATTAAATCTTTCAAATGATGGCCCATTACCTGTACTGGGAGTAATGAAGATCTGTAATACTAGCAAAGCTGGGTATTTACTTGCTAATATATCTCCATAGTCCCCAGAGGAATTAACTTGTATAACCAAATGACCTTACAGAAAGGGAGTCAAGAAATCCCCAAGGTCCTTGCAGATGATCACTGAGAGATGCCAATGACTGGTAGGTGAACACTTCTCATAAAGTAACCACATTCTCTAATGAATCAGTCCTGACCCTCAAGGGACATCTACTAAGCACCCTCAAAAGATAAACCTCAATATCAGAATTCATAACTCTGTTAAAAGGTAAAATGATAGATTTGTTAGCACTACCGACTTTATAGATATTTTTTTTAAACCTGTTTTCTGATTTCTCCTGTATCACCACCTCCGTAATAAGTCTGTGCTTTTCAGATTGGTGGTTGTGGGGTGTTTTTGTTGTTGTTGCGTTTTTGGTTTTGGGTTGTTTTGTTTTGGTTTTTTTTTAACAGATCAAACAGTATCTCCTCTTTCTTTGTTAGCAAGACTTACTGTATAAAAGATAGGAGCTACTTTTCTTTCAGATGGCTTAATACATTAGTTAAAACTCGGCACAGTTTAGCTTTGAAGATTGCTGCTTCTATTTCAGAACTGAAGAAGTGAAGTGCTTGATATGCCTGAGGGTGTGTCTGTTCCTTCCTTCGTGTAGTAGCAGAGCTAATAACAGGTATGGTATCCCATCATAAGCTTTGCCTCCCTTGTGCTACTGAGACAAGCAAACAAGGAAAAAATTTATCCTTCTTTGTGTATGCAAAATGCTGGCAATTGTGTCATTTACTCTCTTAGTATTTCTTAAAATTGCACATTTGAAGTCCAGCTCAGAATATATAAATACTGTCACATCCAGGTATCTATATAATTATTAAAAGTATTTGAAGTAGAGAGGTACAACTTCTAAATAGCAATAATTAGAAGACATCATGAAAAGCTGAGTAGGTGGTAAGCTGTAGCCTTCCTAATGGAGGAGTTTATTCCCTTTGGACTTTGTGCCTACAGAATAAGGATTTGTAAGCGAAGTACTTCTGTTGTAGGTGCAGCAAATTCACCTGAACCTAAAAAAAGCAACCCAGATCTTCATATGGTGAAGAGCACATAACACACACTGGATACCTGCTCCAGTTTGGGAGCTACTCAGAGGCAGGACATGAGGGCGACTATTCAGGGTGCCAGGAGTGTTCTACTGGAGGTGGTTGGAGATGTTGTGGTCATGCAGATAGATCCTCAACTAACTTTAAATGCACAGTGGGATGCAGAAAAGGTGTGGTATTGCTCTATAAAGGTGAGGCCTATGGCTCTGTCTATCTGGTATCGTTCATTTATACATTTTTCTGCTCTCATACTTTGAATTTGGAGCACAGGTGTTTTTAGATAGGCACAGAGTATTTTATTCTTATATACACTGTGATTTTATTGGGAAATGTTACTTAAGGGCAACAGCTATTGACTTCTCTAAGGGAAGTTTTAGTAAAAGTGAATATGATAATCTTTCACGTTTTACATCATGTACTAACTTGTGCTGAGATTGCAGCTAGCCATTAGTTAAACAGGTTGGTCAGTTGATTATTGTCCCATTACTCAGTATATTCTCATACATTTTTAACATCTAAGTATTGGGATGGGAAGCACCATACTCACAAGGGAAAAGTAAACAGAGATGTAGAGAAAAAAATAAAACTGAGTTCTTTATGAAAAGGAAAAATTCTGTATTTAAATAAATTATAAAATTATTGCTGGCTTACAAGCAGCTACTTTTAGGGTAATCTAAAAATAGGGGGAAAAGGAGGCATGCTTTCTTCACTGCAGACAGGAACCAGGTCAGGAGCTGGATTCATTCTGGTACTGGAACACAGATCAGGACCAAAGACAAAGGACAGTCGTCCTCAGATGCTGGCTATTGAAGAAACGAGGAAGAAGCTGGAAGATGTTGACCCTCGTGATCCCTCAGCTTTATACTGAATATGACACTATGGGATGGAATACCTTGTTGGTCACTTTAGGCACACCTGTCCTGTCTGCTCCTCCCTGCAGGTGTAGCCTTTTACTTTCTGCACCCCCAATGTATTCTCTTCTCATTTAAACCAGGACAAGGATAAAGGAGTGGAGCATGATGTGCTGGTTATGCCTCCCTTAATAGCATTCTGATTTGTTGCTGAAGCAGTATAGACACATTTTATGTGACTGAAATGCAATTATTTCAAGAAGTAAAAAAATTGAACTCTACATTGCCATAAGGGCTCTGACCAGTGTAATTAGTGTAACTCTGGACTGATTACTGTAATAGATTGCACGAAGCAAAACCAAGGGAAATCAAACTTGTGTTATATTGCTTTCTTTTTCTAGGTCTGTAAGATGTCTCAGAGCATGTGTGTATACATTAAAAATATGAAAGCAGAGAGGAGAAATCAAAATGACTACTGGTTTGAGAGGTTTACATATGAGTTCCTATAAAGATTAGCAAGTCTAAAGAGTTGGAATTGACCAAAGTAGGTAGAAGGGTGAAAGCCAGAGCCCTTCTTCTCCATTTCACGTAACATGAGAATAGTATTTGAGCTCTGAAAGCACAATACATTTGGCAACAGTGAAAAATACATGCCTTGCACAGCATGTTGCTACTCTTCTATTCTTGGGGTGTTTTTTTAATGACTTTGGACTCTCTGATTGTCATCTTGCTTCCCAGGCGCTGCTTCTCTGTATCAAGGACACAATATTCTCCCTATTGTGCTCCATTATGGGGGGGACAGTTCCCCATGAGTGCTTGCTACATCCTTGAGTTTCAGCTGTTCTCTCAGAGCTGACTAAAAGATAAGGGTGTGGATCCCACTATGTGCCAGCTGGATCAAAGCAGCTCCCCTTTACATGCAAATACATAGTTTAGGTAACAGTCCAACATGCATTGTTCAGGATGGTTTTATGTACCTCACTACTTGAAAGTAAGGCAGACAGAGAAACTTCAGATTAAATTTTGGAGGGATTTATGTGCCGAACAATGCAGATGGATGTGTGATGATATTTAAAGAATTGCCTGCATGTCTCTTTTCTCCTAATTTTAATAGGTATATCCTAAAATATTTTTTTAGACAAATTATTTAAGTAAGCAACATTTGTTATTTGACATACAGTAAAGTAACTCCAAGCTGTTCAATGGCATACTGTGAGAGAGATCTGAAATTTAGTTGTCGATTCAAAGTGAAAAAGTTCTAGTGTGGGAGTGAGAGGAAATGATCTTGCTTCTTCATTTTGTCTTTGGAACTCCTGATCAGTTGTGATGATCCATACACACCAGTGGAATATTTTTCCAGGTAGCTGAATGAATAGAGTTTGTTTTATTTAAGAAGTAGTTATCGAAAAAGTTCCTTCCCCATTGCATCAGTAGGCTTTTAGACCTTACTGTTCTTCCAGTAACTTCACGTGATTTTGTTGCCCTAGACTTCAAATAAACCGCACTGTTTTAAATACATCTATATCCTTCAGATTTTTGGCAATAGGAAAAGGAGCTGGAGTCACTAAACTGCTTTAACTTTGGAAACTATTCACCAAGTATGCAGAGTAGTTGTTATCCATCCTGTTTTGTAACAGTGCCAGAACAAGTTCTTTTGAAATGCATGAGATGGAAACCCCATTCTCTTCAAGAGGAAGCACCTTTCACTTTGCAGGGTTGTCTCCGACCAGGGGGTGTATTATCCTCTTAATGCACTTGCATAACTGCCATTAACATTGATGGAAATTACATGCACTCACTCTGAGGTGAATATACCCTTTTGTTGCAATGAGTGATCTGTTGCAACAGATTTTCCAGTGATGTTAAAATAAATTTAGGTTGCTATACTAATGTCACTAATGCTAGTTGTAGCATCTTTATTGCTTGTAATGAAAATTCACATTGTAGCATTGTATTAGGTTATATGTGTTTCTTATAATGAAAAATTCCATCTACAGTCCACTAGAAAACATATGTTTTAAGCCTGTAGCTTGTCCATTTTCTTCTCCAATGTAAAACATGGACCAGAGTGTAGCAAACTGTATTTTCTTTTGCCTTAGTGGTTACTGCTTGCAGCCCCTTTAGAGATAATTGCAAAAGTTGTCTTGTGGATGGCAAATTGTTGGCCTCTGGTTCAGACAGAGGAATGCTGGGCTCCTGGTTCTGTTCCTGTCCTTGTTGCTGAAAGTCTTTGTGGCCTTATCTGACACTACTTCATGTCTACAATGTGCAATGTCATAACTCACAGGTGCATTGTTAAAACTAATTATCTGTAAATTGTTTAATTGTGAGATGACAGTTAGCAAAAGGTCAGCTGTTATCTCAGAAAGCAATATAAAAATTTTGTCAAAATATTACCAAGATGTACCTCCTGTTTTACATGCAGCTTTTCTATTAGTGTAACTCCCTCTTAGGGAGCAGTTTATTTATACCAGTTGACTTGGACTGTTGCAGCCCCTAGTGTGGATGCAGTTGTACTGACACATAGTGCTTCACTTGTATTGTTTATTCCTCCTCTGTACAGGAGCACATTTGGGACCTTACTAGTGACAGTTCCTTGGAGGAACTGTCATTTCATTTCTTGCAAATTTAGGGTCAGTCTCTGTGTAGCCAAGAATGTAGCAAACAGTGAAAAAAGGTTCAAGGTGATCAGCTATCCTCCAGCAAAGTCCAAATTAAGTTATTGGAGGCAATGCTTGCTTTAAACCAAAATACATCTATAAACCAATATCTATCTTGACTTAGTTTTCAAAATATTTACTCCTAGAGCACTATAGATCTTTCTACAAGTCTCTTCTGAGCTGGCTTTTTTCTTAAAAGTGCAGGTAAGGATTTCCCTGTAGAATTTTCAGAAACCACCACATTTCCTTGCTGGCTCTGTAGCTGAGTGTGTATTTTGACCCAAGTAGCAAAATGATCGAATCTTCTTTTTCTAATCCGTTTCTCTCTGCTCCTCCACTGATTATTGTTCTTGCACAAGAAAACTATATCCTGTGCATTTTGAACCACATAAACCATTTTCACTGTAGCATCACTTTATAATAAAAATAGTGGCTCAAAGTTCCTTCTATTTTCAGGTGTATCTTTTCTAATGCCTATTTTAAAGATACACATTGAAAATAAAAACTTACAGATACACTGGAATTTGTGATCTCTGGCTTCCTCCATGGACAATTCAGTATTAAGTGTAATAATGAGTGTTAGGAAGCTCTGCGGTAACCTGTGTTGCATGTGTGACGCTATTCAGCCTTCAACTGCAGAAGGCAATGTTATACTTTTATATTGTCTAATGCATTAATGCACCAGCTCCTTTGAAATACATGCATTTAAGAATCCACTAACGATATTACATAGTTAGGTATTTATCCAAACCCTCTTCGGTTCCAGCGTGGGAATGCAACTGGTTCTGAAAGCACCTCCTCTGACTCCAGTCCCTACCTCCAAGAGCTTGGTTAAAGCTTTGCTTAGTTGCTAATGAGTATTAGGTCCTTTAATTCCAAGCGCACAGGTGGGCTGGGGTCTGTGTTACCAGCACACGAAGAACCCATGAGGCTTTCCTTCCACAGGTGTTTTGGTGCGGGGCCCAAGGCAGCCCCAGCTTCCCTGGAGTCGGCCACCTCCTCTCTTCTCAGCACAGCAGCGCTTAGGGAAGAACAGCCGC
>JANHFX010002640.1:342-26733 GCA_027560015.1 Chloroceryle amazona
GAGGCCTCACCAGTGCCGAGTACAGGGGCAGAATGACATCCCTGGACCTGCTGGCCACACTGTTCCTGATACAAGCCAAGATGACATTGGCCTTCAGTGCCACCTGGGCACACTGCTGGCTCATGTTCAGCTGGTTGTCAACGAGTACTCCCAGGTCCCTCTCCAGACATTCATCCCCCAGTCTGTAGTGCTGCAGGGGGTTATTGTGGCCAAAGTGTAGGACCGTGCACTTGGCCTTGTTAAACCTCATATTATTTGCCTCAGAGAGGCATCAAAGAGGCAATGCAAGGTTAAAATGGATTAGAAAAATTAATCCAAACTACATGTCTCCATTATGATAAAGTTCCAAATGAAACTGAAACCAACAGGTTCCCAGTTTCTAGTATAAAATAGGATTTAAATTGCTGCTGCTTTGCAAAACTACTGCTTTCTCCTTACTAATAATGCAGTCCAAATTGCTATTTTCATAAAGAAATATGACTGATATTGACAGGAGTTCTATGAAAAATTCTTGATAGCCTGCAGAGATTTTTGTACTTAACCCAAAAGGTAAAATTTACAGTAATTTATCATACAAAAAAAATCCAACTGCTCTGCATATCAGGGCTCCTGTTCCATGCTGCAGTTGGAATTTCTGCCAAAGAGGGGGTGGTGGTAATTAAATAGCTTAATTTACAGTCCTCAGTTCTTTGCACCTAATTCATGACAGCACACAGGATAGAGGGAAAGGCAGTTATGGCACTGTGTCCATACCTTGTATTTCAGCAGGTATGCTTCCCTGTTTTAGTCTTTAAAAAGGAAATGGTGAACAGTAAACTGCAAAAATAGTGATGATGAAACAGCAAAAGATAAACAGGGGTGGGGGAAATAAAAGGAATTAAGAAAAAAATGGGTTTAGCATTACAAACATCAATGTCTTTCAAAAAGAAGAGATCCAGCTATACTTCCCCTTTCCTTTGTACTGAAGTTTAATAAACATTTTCTTCATTTTACCAATTTTGAGAAAATCGCTGGATAAACACTTGTGTTAACCCAGTTACGTGGCTCGGTGCCAAATGTAATGCCAAACTTCCCAGTTGCAAAACGAGCTGTTTTTACACACCAAAGTAACCACACAGCAGGCCTGCCGAGCTTGAAGACAGCTGACAGAGATGACTGTTGCTGTCCCCCCATTGCACCGACATCCATCCAAATACCAACATCTGCTGTGCTACAATTTACTTTTTACACAACATTTAGCAAAACAGTGCCTCTGACTGCAACATCATTAAGGAAGTAACAACAAATAAATCGCAAAGTCCCATCAGACAATTGTAAAATTAAAGCATAGTTTGTCTTGCATACGCTGAGCTTTAGTTCAGATGTATTGGACTTCATAAATAATAAGCATTAGAAGTTGTTTTCTTTTATTAAACACACAAGACAAAATTCTCTAAACCGTGACAAGCCTAATCCATCATTACAGTAAAAATTACAGTTTTGAGGATATTGACTTGAGTCAATAGGCAGAGAAGCAGATGCCTGCGAGGCAGCCTGGCCTGCCTGGTTCCATCACGACAACCCAGACTACTAACAGGATTATGCTCTGCTTGGAAGCATAAGAAATGCACTCTCCATTTGGGGCTCACTCCTTTTCAAACACCCAGAGTGCATATTTGTGCTTGCAAAGTAAGCAATTAACATCCCTAAAAACTAAAACACCCTTTGCTTTAAAAGCAGGACAGAGCACAAGGGCCAAGGCAATCAGATGCCACCCCACAGAGGTGAGATGTCAAGGCAGGCTATGGTAGCAAGTCCAGTTACAAAGTCATAGCCTGGAGGCTCACACTGGGTTTAGGCTCTTAAGTGAAAGCCAGGTTTGTTAGGGGTTCCACTGCATGGCCCAGCACACTTTACATCACAGAAGTCCCTATGTGATGTGGTGTCCTCCAATGAGTTGCCCTTCACACCTACATCACTCAGGGTGCTGCCAGTCAAAATGGCACAGCACTGCTACGGAGCTCACTTTCCTTGGCACACAGGCAAAAAACAGGAAGAAAGGAGAATTATTTTAATCTTTTCATATTGTGATCAGTTTTCAAAACCAATTCTTTCTTCCTCTGGTCCTGCAGTATAATTCTATGAATGTAAAAGGAAGAAAAGAAAAAAAAAAAAATTAAATTTCACTTTCTTTTGAAAAGCAGATAGTGACTGAATGAAAAGTTTCATCAAGAAACAACTTGAATCCCATTAGGCATCATTTAAGAGGTTTTCCCTCAATCTTTCTGCTCCTCATCACCACCTTTAACACAACCTAAAAATTGCTGAAGTTACAAAAAGCGACCTTTTTTTTGGTGGGAACAAACACTCCCCCCCACACCTCCAGACAATGTGTCTGTCAGGAACAACAACATATCCACCACTCAACTCAAGATACAAGAACTTGGCAGGCTGTATCTCAAAGCAGTTTCACCAAAACAATACAGTTTCCCTCAAATCCCTATCAGCTTAATAGTGGAAGACAATATTTCAGATAACATAGGCAGCAAATATTTTGGTAAGTTCAGGGGACATTCTTTATCCAACTCTCAGATAAAAACACTCAAATGTGCTTAGCTAATTTTGTGCTTAATTCATATGAAAGGCAAGTGATTATGCACTTTAATATTTCTGGGGGTTTTTGGCCACTGCTGACTTGTGTCAGACTTTATGACTACATATATACACACACACATATATATGCCCATCGTGGGACACAGAAGAAGCCATGCAAAGCCTCACGGCCTGAGGAAGGATTCAGAGAACAGTCTCCTCTGTGCCAGCTACTACATGTTTGCACAACAGGAGCCAAGGTCCATTGGAAACTTATCTCAGAGTTACTTCTGCGCAAACTTTAGGTTCAACCTCCGAGTTCAGAACTGAAACACTATTTGTTTGTCCACTTATCCCTTGGCATGGTTGGCTTTTTGTCAGCCAGATGTATGCCACATGCAAGTCATTTCCCAACCTCGCTGCTCCACCTCCCTCCGTGCACTCTGCACACACTTTGACCTCTCAGCAAATGTCAGAAGAGAGGAGGAAGTCTTTCTGACACTTTGCATACTCTTCACAACAATTTTATTGCAGGGTATAAATGTCTTCTCCTGCACCCTAACCCTCCCTGTAAGGAAACAAAGCAAAACAAACAAAAAAATTCACCGCTTCCCGAACAACTGAATGCCCTAAACCCAGCAGTAGGAAAGGAAAGGGGAGGAAAGGGATGGAGGGGTGGAAAGGACAGAAAGGATGGATTACACTAAAATTATTTTTGTCCTGTTCAAGTAGATGGACAGAGACAACTAAATACAGAATTTATCAAAGCAGATGAACAAGGAAGACGACATGAGCCACATTACAAGGAGCAAGCAATAAACAAAGTACACTCGTATCTCCTGGCTAAAAAAGCTCTCCAAAAACACACTGCAATTTGCATGAGTGAGATTTGCTTCAGCAAACATTCAACTCACCACAGCCTTCCCTTCGGACATGACAACAACGTAAGTGTTAAGCAGATAGGTTTCCTGTCTTTTACCTGCTTGTACTATGTATAAACAAGCACGGTGAAGCCCACGTTAAAACGGAAAGAGGTTTACACTCTTCTCTGGTGCCTCTGGACAGAAATTCTTCCAAAAAAAGTATGCTTGCATGTACATCTGGGTAATAAAACAGCACTTGAAATCAAACGTTAAGGAATGTTATGTTGTCAGTGGCAACATAAAGGATGTGGTTTCTAAGAAATTTAACCAGTTACTCTAAAGACAATTGCTTTCTTCTGGTCAGACTGCAGTCCATGGCTTCCTCAGAGTAGTAACTGCTACAGTAGTTTGAATTTCAAGCAAAAATCCATTCGCACATATTTTTAACTCCTTCCAGGGTCTGAGGGAATCTGCAGCCAAGGATGCATTTAGCAAGGACGTTAAGTGCTTTGCTAGTATGCATGCAGTAGTGAGTAAGGAAACACTTGAAGAAAAATGTGGCACCAGACAAGCCCTGACTTTAGTGGAAGCCACACTCACATCACAGCTGTAACCTACCACTGGGCTTCAAGAACAGAAAACTTGTATGCAGAACATTTCCCTTCTTCCATCCGTGCTCCCAGTTACCACAGTATCCAAGAGCCCCACAGCCTGAGCTGCATTTATCCTCACAACATCCCTGTGAAGTAGGGAAGTGCTGTTATCACCATTTTACAGATAGGGAACTGGGGCACAGAGATAAAAATAACCTTATCTGAGATGATCATATAGAAGGAAGTTTGTGGCAGAGCAGGGGAGGACCGGCTTTGATTCTCACTTCCAGGATGGCACTCCAATACATCAGCCACCTCTTCAGCTTTTAGATGTTCTGCCTTCAGTTTGACTGAACCTACCTACTGCCTACCCTGGGCGACAAGGAATGGGCAATGGCTGCATCTGCTATTAACAGCATTTGCAGCCCTGCCAAAATGGAAGAGGGTATCAAAGAGGGTTGTTTGCATTCAGAAGTCCAAATCTGAACAAAGAAAACAATTTCCAAAATAGTCAGCACTATCCTGGTATTGTGGGAAAGGAAGGAAGACATATCAAGTTTTCAAAGTACAATAATAATTTTTAAAAATCTATGCCAGGTCATAAGTACAATTTTAAAATAATTTGTGAAAGTTTTAATAGGAAGTTGGTATTAGACATGCATCCTTCAAGAACCAACCTGTTCTGGAGATTTCCAGTTATAAATCAAAAAGGAGTAAGAAAAGTCCCCTTAGAACTACAGCCATCTCATTTCAGACACAGATCTAAACACAGATCTGAGGTAGTTTCATATGAAGACCTTGGCTCCAGACTTCACACAACAATTTTGTCTCAGATAAAACAAATTCCAGAGGCTAGAGACTGCTCAAGGTTTCCTGCTTCTGGATGAGCCAGACTTCAACCCTGCCCTCAAAAGCTCTCTTTCCCAAGTGAAATGGCACATCAGGTCCAAAATTTACTCTGTCCTTTGGGTCTCTTGTTGCAGCCACCCAGTGCAGCAGTTGTGAAATAAGTGTCTACAACAAAGCAGCATTTAATGTCAACTGCTTGAGGTGACCATTACCCTGTAACAAGCAGCAGAGATCCATCACCCTTTGGACCACCTGGTTTATCTAGTCTGAACTCCGAAAGGTGGCTGCTCATAACAGCCAAAGGATGACAGACCACTACCAAACCATCACAATCAGGCCTTGATAAAGGACATGGTCACTATACTGATGTGGACAAAGGAAGAAATTTGTGAGTCGGTGCTAGCTGAGGGCACAAGATCAGCCATGCTCAGTTTTCAGGTCGCCTCTGCTCTCAGCAAACTATCCTGTCTGTCACTGCTGATAAACTGAACCTCACAGTCCAGGCCCCTACTTTTTATAACAGGCTGTTGCTGTAGACTTCAGCCACCAGCAACACCATAGAGTAGAGCACTCCTCCTCTGCAACGGTCAGAGTCCCAAGGAGCTGCAGCCAACCAGCTATTGCTGAAGGTGATCAACAAGGCACCTCATCCAACTTCTATCAATGACATAAAATAACTGAAGTCTTGCTTGCAGACAACAAGAAAGAACAGAGCTAGAAAGAACAGATCCTGCCACCCCTATTTCTCCCCCTTCTTTTATGCCAGGACCACAAAAGGGTGAAGGAGAAAGGCTGGTATGAGGTTAGGCACATTGCTACCTTCTGACAGCCGTCCTCACAGCAACAACAGCCAAACAAACTAACAAATGAAAGCAAAACTCCCACCAGCTTCACAGCTACATAGCAATCTTAGTAAACCAAACATTCTAGCAACTAAAGCAAAAAGCAACTTTTGGTTCCACAGAACAGACCTAGAATACTAACAACAAGAATTAGTGAGGTTTGTTTATTATTTCATGTTTTGAACCTTTTCCTTGAAAAATCCCAAATTCTGTATTTGAACAGATCAGCCAATACTGAAAAGTGAAAAGGCCTGTTGACAACAGAACTACTATCTGCTTCCTGTTTTACAGCCATCACAGGAATACCAAAACCAAACAGCTCTAGGAATGGGGTTGTCATTCCCCTTCAAAATCAGGCTGTGCTTTGCATGAGATTTCCAATACCATCTGGTCTAATCCAGGGGCCATTCAAAATGCTACAAAAGAAATCCTAACACTGATAGTACATGTAGGTAATTCAGGTGAATTATAAAAATACAAAAGCAAAAAATAGAATAAATGCAACTTTATCTAACTGTAACTTTCAAATCAAATTTGAGGTACAAAACCACAAGTCTGCTTGGCCATGTGCCCTCATTTTAATCTCTTAGCCTCCAATAATTGGTTTGAGGATTCTAAGAGTCAGCAGAAAGATGAATATCAATAAGCATTCTCTGTGTGTACTAGGCATAAAAAGGAGAAATGAAGTCTGTGTTCCTCCATGCTTTAGTTCACCACATGAATGATGAGAGAAATAGCACAGGATTGTACATGGTCAAAAAGGTATGCACAGCCTCTGAAGTGTGAACATGTATCTACAACCACACATCCTGTTGTGTGTCACTCCACTTCTAAAATGGTGCCTGAAAAGAGAAAAGTTTCCAGAAACACGAGGGTTTGCCATAAGCACGCCCAGTCTAGTCGCAGGAGTAAACAAACCTCTCCAAGACACCAACAAGAGCTGTTCTGAAGTAGCCCGTTCTTAGTAGCCTGGACCAGCTGCTGAGAACAAAGCTCTCCTCTGGACTCAGGGAGGGAGATTTCTTAAAATGGGAAGAACACTCCATATATACTGATTTTTGCACATTCCTGCCAGTAACCTGTCAAAGGATTAACAACCCCTGTGGGAAAAAACAACCACAAAAAACCCCACTTAAAAAAAGCAAAAAACCAAAACAAACCACCAAACCCCAAACCCAACAAACACTTAAAAATGCATAAAAAAAAAAAAATCACAGTAAATCTGATTTTTTTTTTCTATTTTAGATACAGCTTTCTAAAACATACTGATTTGTATTACTGCAGTACACTGCAACTTCAGATACATACACATCTGGAGCTGAGCCACCTGCTGAACAAATAAACCAATGAGACAGGCCTTGTTCTGCAGAGTTTACTGTCACAGGACAGCAACAAGCCAGACAGATAGACACACACAAAAAAGAGGGACCAGTACTGGGCATGGCAGTGAACAGGAGTTTCAGTGCACATGCACTGCAAGCTCGACAAGACCTTTTATAAGGAACACAAGGAGCAAGAGCTTTCAAAGAGGATAATAAAGCAGTACTGCAGCTGTTTGCAGGAACCATTTCCCAAGTGTGAAAGGGTAGCACAAGAGAAAGCACAGAAGTGCCTGCTTGTCCTCACACTGCAGTTGCAGTATAGAGACGTGCTAGGCTAACTGGAGGCATCTTAATAGCAAATTAGAGATGGTAAAAATAGGTATGAAAAGCAAAAGCAGCTGGTTTGGTAGTTCAATGCAAGAGGAACTAGTAGATAGCAACAAAGCAGCAGCCCAAAGAACGCGTTCTGCCCTGTTCAGAGCAGCACTCTGAATGGGACAAGGTTACATGCCAAGCATACAAAGATGCAAGATGATGCAAACCTCAGAAGAGTATATTCCCCCCTCTTCATGGTTTGCTTTTCATTTCCACTTTCATGAATAACAGTATAGTCCAACAACTGCAGCAACTTTGAAAACATCAACCCCACAGTCTCTGCAGACAGTCTGGCTATAGCGGCTGTAGAGCTGAGACAAGTCACTATTTCAGAAAGAAATCTGGCCACCTGCTGCTCTAAGCAGAGAAAGCGGTATACATGTAAAATCATGCCTTTCTCTGAAATGACAACTGGTATTACCCAGGAAACACAGATTAGACTGGGAAAAAATGCATTAACTCCAAATGGTGCAGTTATGCTGAACTGAACTGCACACAGCTGGCTAGTAGTCTTCACTCCGTTGTCACAGGTTTCCTCATCTTAAAATAATTTTAGATTATTCCCTATGAACAATCTACTACTGCCACTTTAGACCTCTGGCTTAATTTCAAGTCAGAGGTAAGTATGAGTAAGGCTAGAACGTCTCAAAAACACAGGCATTTTAAGAAACCAAAACTTATAACAGTTATTACGGAAGGATGAAACACCTACAGTACAAAAGGTTCCTACTGCAGCAAGAACAGCACATTCTACCCCAATAAAAGCTATCACCAACTCCAGTCCTAGAGCTCACTTAGGATCGGATCACTCTATGCCAATGACAAGGTGTAAATTTTAAGCAATGAGCCACCATAGCTGAAGAGAAGAAGCTGCTCCAATACATGTGTCTTTAACAGGGCTATCCACTACATTCAAAACAAGAGGCCAGATTTGGCTGCTACATCTTTGCAGCCCCACTGTGCAAAGGGTGAGAATTAACTCAGCTTGTAAAGGCCCCGGTCTGGAGGAAAAATGCCTCAGTTTTACCCAAACATGCTGAATCTGACAAGAGGTGACGGTCAGGGAACACACAGAACCCTTCAAAAACACACAACATCATTTATTGCACTAGGACGGTACTTTGTGTTGCACAATCTAAGCCTTTGTTTCAAGCAAGAAAATGTTTTCTAAATATTTTGTCACCATGACAGTCTAGCCTTGGACTCGAATTCTGCCCTCAGTTACTCCATAAAACCCCTGTGAAGTCAACTATGCTGTATGGCTCGTCACCGCGTCCCAGGCTGCCAGGCTCACCTGGCAGTGCAGCTGCCAGCGTCCTCTCAGCCCTCTGCTCTGCAGGGCTCTCCCATCCCAAGCTATTTTGCCTACCCACAAACTATAACACTCAGCGAAAGATCTGCCTGAAGAAACAACATCGTGTGTAAGAGGAAGATGGTTTTGTAACTAAGAAATACTAAACATCTCCCCAACAGGTTCAGCTTTATCTGAGGAATACAGGCAAAACAAAAAACATTCCCAAGATAGCAGAATGAAATATTTTAAACACACAGAGAAAAAAGAGACATAGAAAAACATCCTGGCTTTAAGGGCCTTGTTCCAAGTAAGAACATTTCTTTCAGGGACATTAATTTGGCAAACTAAGTCTGAGCAGATACAGCCTAAGTCCACAGTACAGCCCCAAAAAGAGCAGCAGAGCATTTCTGTATGACTCGGGAAGCCCAGAGAAGACTTCTGCAGAAAAAGGTCAACAGGGTGTTTATATACAGCCAGCAGCATCATGTGAACAGGAGGTTTAGTTTGTGAAATGAATGTTTGCACTGACATTTAAAAAAAAAAAAGAACCCCCAAAAAATCCCTCTAGTCCACACTTAGAAGTTTCCAATATTAAAAACATAGCAGGGGAAGGAAGTACTTCAGCAGCCAAAATTTACAAATTCTTACCATAACTTTGGCCCAGTAAACTTCTCCAGTGTCACAAAGGCCTATTCTTCAGGGGGCTTGGTTGCCCTTTTTTCCCCCACCCCCTGAACGGCTAATCCACATGTGAAGGCTATTAAAGAACACACAAAATGCCAACAGAAGCATGAACATGAACACTTTGTGTGTGTGTTTTCAAGTTTTATCTGCCTTTCCTTAAGCAGAAAGATACCTAGGAACAGCCTGGAGGCAGGAATTTCTTTTTTCTCTTTTTACTAGTGAAGCTCAGTAAACTTTTTCCTTTCCTCAAAAAAGGCAATGCTATTTTCTTTTAATTCATTCAGATTGGTGATAAGGATTCATCCTCATGAGTTGTCTTCAGCAACAAGGTTTCAAGAATTTAACAATTAATTTAATGAAATTTAAAATATTTTAAAATGAAGGAGGGTTTTCTGTTTGTTTGATTTACCAGAAAAAAAAAATTCTTAACAGTAATATTAAAACTGAGAGGCACCTTACTAGAACCTCAAAGAAAATGCTAATACTCTTAAGTTACACTTGGCATTTCTGCACTGCAAAACCAAATCCAAGCTCTGAAAGTCAGCACTTTTCCCTCTTATTATCTGAAACAATATAAAAGCCCTAACATAGATTTGAAAGAAATACAACAGAAAACCCTGCCTGATCTAAATACATAGAGCTAAATTTATCTTTCAGTTTTTTGAAACACTGCTTAGAGATTGGGCATTTAGAGTTCTATTCACTGTCTAGAAAAAAACCCAAATGGTACTTTTTAAAAAACTGACTTTGAAATATTGTTATGAGAACAGGGACAAGCTATGTAAACCCTAAAATTCTGTAGGTCTTTGTATTCTTGATTATTGTCGCAAACTAAAAGGCTCATATTCCCTACTAAGCAAACATTTACAATTAAATCCATTCTGCACAAGGCATTTGCATTTTGAGATAGAACAGTCAGTTGTTCAGCTGCTGTGATTTAGATGGATTGGTTCATTATTGCTGCAGTTCGTTTTCAGCTACACTGTATAACAAAGGGGTGCCAATGTCATCTTGAATGGCTTTAAAGCTAAGTATGCTGGTATTCTTCCATGATGATGTAATTTAACTATCTCCCCATCTCTCAGATCAAGATATCTTGACTTTACAGGCTGAACTTCATGGAAAACTACAGAAACAAGCTGTCACAATAGTGTTCAATAGGCAGTATCTCTGCAGGTCAGCTGAAGGCAGTTGCTGGCAACTTTGCAGTGACTTTCCATGTATGAAAAAGTAATTATTTAGAATTAACACTTGTCCTATCATGCAAGTAACAAGGCAACTTAGACTTCTGCAGCAGGTGATACATCAGTTATATATCTTCAAATATTTGTGCTACAGCAAAAAATGTATAGGAAAAAGAAGACCTAGAACTACGATGAACTCTGATATAAAGGAAGTCTCAAGTTGAAAAAGTAGTTACTATCATACTCCTTCACTGTCTGAAACAATCACCAAAGGCAGTATTCAAGCAGCGAAACAATTCTTCTATTAACAACCACACAAAAGGGCAAGATTTCTTTCTTAAAAAAAAAAAAAAATATTGGAAGAAAAAACCGTGATTAGTGGCGTTTAACCTCCCAGTCTAAAGCATAGTCTTCTCAAGACACTGCACAGCAGCCAAAAGAACACTTACCACAGAATGTTACTGAATTTAGTGGCAAAGGATTCATATCCTATATTCAGGAAGCAGTTATCAACTATAAAACTACTTCCAAGTCCCACAACAAGCACTGTTATCATAGATTACCATGACTGGATTCTAGTCTGCACCACGCATAAACTTGTAGTGGGATAATAAACATGTAATATAGCAAACCCAATGCAGCTACACATTTAAGTCAGGAATTAAGAAACAAATACCTTCTCTTGGCATTCCCAAAATTTAATTTCTACCTAGTGTGGATAGAAAGGGGAAAGAGACTGCATGATCCAAAGTTAAAAATTAAAAAAACTTAAATCACCAAAAACCTGCATTACAGAGAAAACACTTTCCTTAGGTTAACTGACTGCTATTTATAGAAGGTTTACAGACCGCAGACAAGAACAGGGATATGTACAACACACAGAGAAAAAAACACCAGTCCAGACAATCCATGCCTAGAAGCCCATGAAAAGCCACCAGCAAGTAACATGCAGTGTTCCCACTTTGCAGCTGTAAAGTGACCTGACAACAGATTTTTAATTGCTTAATAGGTTTGTTCAAGGGTGGAACTTTTTACTGACACTCCAGTGGTGAAGCTCCAACTTGAGCACAATAAAAGAATACACAAACCAATGCATGCTCTTGTATTTTGGGGAATAAACCCTACTTAGTGAAAATATTTTCCACACCGGCGTAACTACATCATTCCGAACAAGGCAGCATTATATTGGCAGCTGTAAATACAGCATGTGCAAAGGCTTGTATGAAAACAAACAGAAAAAAAAAAAAAAAAAAAGTATTTTTTCCTCTTAAATCTTGACATTTAGTTTAACTGGACTTTGATGAATAAAAAACAGTTCAAATATAGTTTCATTTGTATGCTCCTATGGGTCATTAAGACCCACCAGGCCTCTTGCAAAAAACGTGTAAGTTTTTCTTTCACACCACTTGCTTTCTGAAGTGTAATAAGGATGCACTTGTACCCAGAACCTTTGATACAACTGCACAAACAGTGGGGTATCTGCTAAGGCTAAAAGCTCAGAAGAAAAAAAAAAACCACATATTGTAAATTATTTTAAATTCTCTAATTTTTGAGATAAGTAATTAAAGAGCCCTTTTTCTTCTCAGTCTAAACACGAAGAAGGCATTCAGGTTGTTTTCTACTTTTTCTCTACATAATGAGGATTAACAAGCTCCTCTGCTTCAGAGAGATAAAAAGGCAAAACTTTCAAGACCTCATGACTCCTACAGCTGGGAATGGATTTATAAAGCCACCACAAACATAAGGGCTGCACTTAAAATTTGTGAATTAGCAGTGATTGCTGTAAGCAGCCCTGACCTCCATCAATGCCTGAGTCCACTCAAGTAACACGAGCATCAACCTCATGAGTTAGACTTTCCTATCAGTAGAGTAGTGCTTGTCTTGAAGACCTCTCCTATTAAGAAAGGCTGAGCCAGTTGGGGCTGTTCAGCCTGGAGAAGAGAAGGCTCCAGGGAGACCTTCTTGTGGTCTTTCAGTATATAATGAGGACTGATAAGAAAGACTGAAAGGCTTTTTACCAGGACAAGGGGTAATGGTTTTAAACTACAGGAGAGTGGATTTAGACTACATGTAAGAGATTCTTTACTCTGAGGGTGGTGAAACACTGGAAGACGTTGTCTAGAGAAGTAGTGGATGCCCCACTGCTGGATGTGTTAAAGGTCAGATTAGATGAAGCTTTAAGCAACCTCATCTAGTGAAAGATGTCCCTGCCCAGGGCAAAGGGAGTCGACTAGATGATTTTTAAAAGTCCCTTCCAACTCAAATCATTCTAAGATTGGAGCTCCCCCCCAAAACAGGTATCCCCTATGAAGGCTGTGGTTCACAACCAACACAAAACCCACTTCTCTGTCAAGCATGTTCTCAGCAAGAGTACATTAGTAAAGCACAAACAGTAGAGATTGATTTGATAGCCCTGTAAATGATCCAGCTGCTGCACTCAGTATTAGCACAAAACACCACTGCAGTCATGCACAGAAGCACTGACTCCAAAGTGTATTTCTACATGCAGCTCACCAAAGGCCTGGGCTTTGGACAGCACTTCAAAACATGCTCTCCCCACTTACCCAAGAGACTCAGGAAAACAGTAACTGACTTGCCCATAGTCTGTTATGACTGTTTACCTCAGCTGTCCTCAAATATGACCATGCACTTTTGAATAAATTGACAAATTTCACAATATTGTTTGACCAGCTATCTTTTTCACATTTTTGGCTCAACTTGAAGAGGTGGGAAAATAATCCCACAGTTCGGTAACATGTTTTACAACTGCACTTAAAGTCAGTCTTCATTATTTCCCCCTTTCAGTTGCAGTAAATAATTCTCACAGAAGCACACAACTTCACACCTAATATGGTGCTATTCTTTCTCCATTCTTTTTCTTCCTCTTTCCTCACAGAGTTTCCTGGTTTTTGTTCCCCCTTTAAGAGGCACATTGTACCTGCAACATAATACATCTGAAAATAATAATCCCTCCTCTGTCTTCCCCCATGAGAGATGACTTAAAATAAGATTTAACTCCCTTTTTTTTCTTCTTAGTAGATCAGTTATTTCAATATGTAAAAGGGCAAAAAAAAGCCCCACAGGCTGACAGTTGTTTGTTTTTGCAATGTTCTGTCTTTTCAAATGCATTCAGACTACATGTTCAAATGTTAAGCAAATTCTCTTTTCCAACACATACTAACATTTGCCTCCTGAATGAATCTGAGACCAACCACCCCCCCGATTTTTAAGGCTTATCAGTAAAATAAAAAGTGGATAAAAGCAGATATGCTATATGCCACCATGTACTGCTCCTAAGAGCATCAAAGTCCTCACCAGCTTTTTCAGATGGTAAAGTCCAGGGCTGAGAGTGCTAAGAGAGAGCAAGTTTAGGCAGGGGAAGCTGTGGGCACAAGCAAGGAGTGGAACTGATGCTGCTTAGGCAGGGAGGGCACCAGCAGGGAATGCTGGAAGGGAAGGAACCTTCTGGCATCCACACAGGGGCTGCAGGGGAAGACATTTCCAAGTGAGGAGAAGGTGCCAAATTTAAAATGCATGGCACAGCACCTTGCCTAAAAGCCCTCCTGCAAAGATAATGAGCAAGCTTTACTCTCTTGCTCTCCCTTTACCTCAAAATAGCATACTCACTTAGTACTTCTCTCTTCCTAAATCCAAACCTGGTGACTTCTCAATATGCCTACTGAGAGAAGAAAAAAAGAACAGAAAACCACATATGGACACTTTTTTTTTTTTTTTTTGCACAGGTCTACCTTTTCCTTCTTGAAAATGAAGGGACCATGAAAAAGAGGATAAAAGCCAATGCAGGCAGTTTCTGCATGATCCACTGCACCAAGCATTCCCAGGCTCACTTTAACAGGGTTTGTAACATCCTATATCCCTCATTCTCAAGTATCTTTTAACAACAAGTAACAGTAATTTATGATGCTATCCCACTTTTAGAGATGAAATTGAGACCTAGTTTGTTTTGCTTCTGATGTACAATAAAACAGAATATGAAAATAAACTTCCAGTACTGACATAAATAATGTGGGCATCAACATCTGAGCTCTTCCTCTTTGCCATTCAAAGCAAGAGTGTGTTTGGTGTTACTTGCCTGTAAATTCCAGACAGTCAGTTTACAAACACAGAGGAAAACATCTAACCTAGCATGACTTCTCTAATGAATTGAAAATATTTTGCAAAAAAGGTGGGGCAAGATGTTGGAATAAAGATTTTTTTGAAATTCATTTTTACTGAAAAAAAAAGAACCATTTGGACTTCACCGTTCAAAACAAGGAATTGTGGCTTAAAGAATGGGCTTTCCTACTAGAAAAAAACGTTCTGGAATAAAGACATTTCTAAAAGACTGCTGGAAAGTAACGAAGATGGTCAAAGACTTAAGTAGTCTGCTCGGTGGAAGGAAGGTGAGCAATCTCTAGGCTACGCTAGCTCTTTCAAACATGTAGTACAGTTACACTGTACTAGGTAATTCTCAGTGTCTGAATTCCCTGTCATCCAAAGCAGACTTTTTACAGTACACTGGATCCAGCCCGTTTCCTATGATCTCTCCACAAATAATTCCATCGGATGATATTTACCCTCCAAAAGTCTAGCTGACTAGCCATTATCAGCTCATATTTCTCCAGATGTTTTGTGATCTCATCCTTTCTTAATGTTTCTAGCATCTTGCCTACCACCAAGGTCAGATTTATTGGTCGACAATTTCCTGGTTCCTTCCCAGTCCCCTTTTCCCAGAACAGTGCAAGCAAAATGAAAGCAACTGAGGGCTAGCATTGCAAAACTATTGCCCCTTGTGTTGAAAAAGACACAGATGAAAAACCACCAACTGACACAGCTTATCTTTTGTTTCTAATAAGAAGCGCAACAGATTTCCCTATAAACCCAACCCGTCAGCTCTGGAAGTAGCATCAGCTTCCTTCCCTCTGTTAGAAACTTCCCCCCTCCATTCTTTGTTCAGCCCCTATCTTGTTTCTTACCTTTCCTCTTCCCCCCAGTTTTTCCTCTGAAGCAGCTGTGCTCTCTATAGCTGTCATCTTCAGAGCTGAGATGTTTCTTAGGATCCTTTGCATCAAGTGCCACAGTCACTCCTTTGACACACCACGAAAGCCAGACGATCCTTGAACTAATCTGAACCTTGAATGGTCTGGCTACACAGGTCATCAAGCAAGTGCACTGCCACATCCCAAGGACAGACAGAAGCCAAGGAAAAAAAAATAAAAAAATACCCCAAAATAAAACACACACACATACACAAAGAGGTAGGGAACATGGTGAGAACAGAAAAGAGAGAAGAAAGAAGAGGTGAAGAAAAACAGCAATACAGGAGACCCACTAGCTTACAAAAACCCAAACGGTTAACTTCTGGTTGTACCTCCTAAAAGCCTGTTTGGATTAATACTAACAGAACACTGAAAGTATGAACCTGTGCTCAAAATAACAAAGCTAAAGTTCACAGTCTGCTAGTGAAAGTTGGAAGAGTAACTATCAACTTTTAATTCCTGGCTTGTTTTTTACATATGATCCTGCATTCATTTTATGCAATGAAGATAAAGGAAGACAAATCACAGTGGACTACTGATGACTCCTTAGGATGTGTGGACAACTCCATTTCATTATAGAAGTAATTATTTAACAAATAAAACAAAACAAACAAACAAGCCAAAAAAAAACCCACAAAACCCAAACACACCCACACACAAAAACACACCAACAAAATAACAACGTACACACAAAATATTTCCGTAAGTGCAATAAGTATCTTTTGCATAATTTCTCATTTAAGGACCCCTAGCAACTTTGATCAGCTCAGAAGCCAGAGTGCCAACTGGTCAAACAGTTTTACTTGCCTAAAGTCCCCACAAATTGACATTTGGAGGACATGTTCTTGTTTCCACAGTTAAAAACACTGTGTGGTGTTTATGTAGCATTTGAAAACAAGAGCAAAAAGTAGATCCACATTTGCTGCTAAATATTACTGGATCAATCCATAGGTCTCTCCTGCTGTTTGTAATTGCTTCCAAGTTCCAAGAGTGAGAAATTGAGATTTCTATTTCCTTTTTCAAATGCTAGTGTACATTCTTCCCTCCCCCTCTTTTTCTGCCTCCAAAAGACTCCTTTTTCCATACAAGTCTATGCCCTAATAAGAAAACCGGACATACTGGGGAAGACAGAGATGACAGAATATCAAAACACACAATCCCCCTCTTTGTTAGCCTTCCAGAAAAACTTTCAGTAAAAAAAACCCAAAAAACAAAAAAACAACGACAACAAAAAAAAACAACAGGATGAATACTGAAGACAATAGAAAGACCTTTATAAACAGAGACCAGAGAAGAAAGAAAGATGCAAGAAATCCAATTAAATCTTTAAAATGGACCACTAAAGTAAGTAAAATAAACTCAGGGATATTTTTTTCCAAAAAGTTCCACAACACACAACCAAAATTAATGCCACTCATGACATACATCCAGAAAACCTGTAATCTCAGAACTCTACAAGCAGCAATTTGGGTAGATAATTTTCTCCTTCCCCCCTCATATTCAATCACAATTATAGCACCTCTGCATCGACCCATTTCCCTCATCCTTTCCCACTAAACAAATCTTCAATGTAACACAACCAAGGGCTTGCATATTCTGGATGTACACATATGATACACCAAGTCCAAGTCTGAGTTTCTTCACATTTTTTAAGTGTGTGTTGGAATACTTAAGCCACACAGTTATGCAAAGAGTGGTTAGTATTTTAACTACTGTTTCTGTCTTCACACAGGAGTCTATTGCCTCACTATGATTAGAATAATAGCACCAAGTGCTGCCAAGGGGGAAAGGGGTGAAAAAAAAAAAAAAGTTCATTCATGAATTCTTCTGTTTCTCCCTGGTTGAGGTTAGACATGTCATGGAGATGACTCTGGCCCCCGCACAAACAAACATCTGCACTACTGGAAGTAAAGCTTCCTTTAAGCAACTTACAGAACTGCCAAGAGCTCTCAGCCAGGCACTGGTGTTTAATTTCATTTCTCCATTTGTATTTTTAATCTTGGAAACAAAAACAGAAATGTAAAACATGCTAACAGAAGAAAACAACCTCACAATTCTAGAAAGCCCTGCAATTTCTCTGCTCTAACACCTGCTCCTGCTAATGACGGCTTTATGCTTACATACACCTGCCATCCAGAAGGGCTCCAGAGCACTTTGCAGCCTGATTTATACATACACAAATCATTAAAACCACCAAAACTAAGCCACTGCTGTGGTGAGATGTAGCAACTGTTTGAGTGCACACAGCCTTGCTGTTCAACTGCTCAGGACTTGAACTGAGACACCAAAGCTATGGGGGAATGTTAGAAAGAACTTCATTGCCCAATCTGGATTTCAGCCAGTCACTACTGAAAACATTTGTATGTGGAAAGCCCTAGGATCTTTAAAGAACACATGTAGTGCAACCTTTGGTTTTATAAATGATCCAAAAGACAAACAATATACATTTCCTATATCTAAAATCCTCCTTTAGTAGTCCCTCCCTGCAGTAATTACTGTTTATGCCTTAACTTCAGAAGCTCACAGTATCAGACATCAGTTTTGGAAACATCCAGTGGTTGAAGCACTGGATCTTGCAGAGCCAGCAAACTGGCAATAAATGCAGGCAATTTTAAAATAATAATAAAAAGCTGTTTACAAAACATGCGTGGACATGAATGGATCTATTCCCCCTTGCCCAGCCAAAAGAAATGGATTTGTCAACTGATTCTGAAACAACTACAAAAGCCAAGAAAGTAACGGAGCTGAGCTGACACACCGACCAGCTCAGGAAGAGAGAGCGCACTGCTTTCTAAAACCATCCGCACGTGGACAACGCCAAATTAAGAGTTGCAAAGTCAATGATTAAGTGGAATGAAATAGGTGTCACTGCACATACCAAGAAGGCAAAAAGGCATTCAGGAACAGGTTAACAGGATTAGGAAACCTGGCATCCAAAAACCACCAAGATATGTTTAACAGTTTGGGCATTTGGGCATAAATCTGCAGTCTCAAATATGCAGAACATGCAGAATAACTCCTTGGAAATGGAAATGTGTTCAGCAGATAATCTCTGCATAACATTATCAAAAAACCATCAGAGATAATAATCTCTTTCTCTAAGGTAATTTAACAGCAACAAAAAATAATAATTCAGATCAGGGCATCTTTTACTAAGGCCTCCTCCAGAGGTCTCCTTACTTGAAAGTAGCTTTACTGTAATCCTAGAAACAACAAAAATTCAATTCTCAAGAGTACGTACAAACAAGTTTGAAATACTACATTGCTGTTTTAAAGTTTCAGACACATCTGCCTCTGAATCATCCTGACAATTCCATTTTCATACTTTTTAAAATAAATGTTTCTCCTGCAGATTTTTGTACAGTCCTCCTCAAAATATTTTTTTTTTTAGTTACAGGTAAGTGCAGAAAGAATTGTAACAATAGACAGTTAAAAAACCACAACCCTCAGCCTAAAACCATAATTTAAAACAAACAAAAAAAATATGTCCTTGAAGAGTTTCTAGATTGATAAAGGGGAATGCAAAGCATAACTCTGTGCTTTTTTCTCCTGTTTCATGCAAATACAGCATAACTCTCAAATACTTTATCAGAACAAGGTAGCCTGAGTACAGCAGAACTGTCAAATGAGTTAGTTAAGATAACGCGTGGAAAGGCATTTCTACCTGAAATAAACCAGAACAAAGAAGAAAAAAAAAAAAGGGAAAAAGCTTCATTCAAACTTTTTTACATCAAACATCACACAATTTGCTAAAGTAAGCTGCATATCCAGCTGTTAGAAATATATGTTTCCACCCTTTGAAAACATGAATTACCAACGTTTTCTAAATTCTTAGACATGTCTTATTGCTGCAGAAGAACCATCAGCCTTTATCGGAGTTTTGATAATGCATTTCCATTTTCCTCCAGAAATAGTTACACTACACCTTTGCACCTTCAGGCAAGCTATTGCAAACCCTCTAGAAAAATCCTGAGTCTGCAGAACCATGCGATCTTCCCTGCTGCTGGATCACACAGATTCTGGTTTTGGTCCAAAAAAAATGACGGTATTATGGAAAGTACCTAACACTGGTCTCTCCATTCCAAGAAACAATAGTAGAATACAAAGAAACAGGTAAGCTCCTTATAGGAGCAATGCTGTAGTATTTCAGAACAAAGACCTCTCCCCAAAAAAGAACAAACCCAGTCTGGGGAATAAAACACAAATGCAAAAAGCTTAACAGTACAAGCCACTTGGTTATTTCAGTTTTACCACTGAGATCAGAATAAAGACTTTTTAATAAAAAACCAAGTGTCATTAGTGGTATAACAGCAATGCACAGAGTGCACAAACTCAAGGCTATTCTTCCTGCCTAGGACACTGGTACCAAGAGCGAACAAAACACAAGTAGGATACTGGTACAAGACACGAACAAAATAGCACATTCTCTAGCAAGTCTCTGCAAGAGCACAGCACTGCTCTCAAAATACAGGCATATTTTTCACCATTCAAATGAAGATTCATCTCCAGACAATCCTACCTTCTAACATAAAAAGAAAAGCTACGTGTGAACTGAAATAATTTGCTACAGTTTAACTTTTAACACGCCAAGTAGCACCTCCTTCAGTTGCTCTCTTTACCACCATTTTCTAAGCAGTTGACACAGTTTTCAGTGAATACACACAAAGACGCCCAAGAAAACCCTGTGTTATACCTTTGTTTTCTCAAACCTGAGAGAAAGTCACACACACTCCTTATGTGTTGTTTCCTATCAGGGCAAACAGGAAAATAACAGACTATCTGAAGATATGCTGCTGAAGGACAAATACTGGGCGAGAGAAAGTCCATCTACAGTCCTGGTGGGAAGAGACACTTACCTCGTTTGTGAAGCCACCCTTCCTTCACTATTGCTACTTCATTCATACTGGCAGGAATGTCTCTTGAAATATCAGTCTACGCCGCTCTGTTGAAATTCCTGAACTCCCGCAGAAGGGTCCACAAAAGGAATGGGGCTTTTTTTCCACTTTTCTCCTTCTCAGCTATTTCTAAAAGGATGAAAAGAAGAACGCACCATCATTTTGAAGCATGTCACATACGTACAGTAAGGGATACAATGGGGAGTAGCTTTCATTACTGGGTTGTTGTTTTGGGGTTTTTCTTAATTATTATTACAAATCCTAAATGAGGGATAAGCTCTTAAGAAGAATCTTTACATTTCAGTGAGTGGAGGTGTCAAAATGTTTGCTTGCTATAGTCCTGCTCCTTCACTGAGAAGGTTGATCATGAGCAGACTCGCAGTATCACCAGAAGCTGTCTGAATTAGCGGTGGATGCAAGACCTTGGCCCAGCAGATCCCTATCTCTCCAACACTTCACTCTCTACAATAATAAAAGCTCCAGGATTTAACAAAGTCCAATTTTTAATATTTCCTGGCTGAAAAGACTTCAAGATGCTCTTCTGGAAGGCTTCTTTATAGGCTGATGTACAGCAGGCTATCGACTCACACACAGTGCATCTTAAAAAATAAACCTCTGACAATAAAAATTCCCAATACTCTGCTGCAGATCTTCTTACCTTCAGCATCATCCTGTTAATCCTGCTCAGATCTCCTCAACTCCCAAAAAAGTGTCTTCTCTACCTTTGATATTTAGAACCCCTACCTCTCCCAGATGTAAACAAAAAAAAAAACCTCAGATAAAGCTCACAGACCTTTCTGTTATCCTAAATCAGATTTTATAGGACCCTGATCAGTATTATTGCTCTTTCCTGACCACACTGCAGTTTGCTGCCATCTTCCTCACAATGAAATACACCTAAATTCAATTTAGGATTTTTAGCCCTCTGCTTCATGAGATGAAGTCCCAATCTGAATAGCTCAAAATTGCCGTATCTTATTGAAAACATGTCTAGCTGATGGCTGACTACCACAGAAATGTTCCTCACGTTTCTCTCCCTCACTGAAAGTAATAAGTAATCTCTTCCCAAATGCATTAGCTTTTGTTATTTTTCTAAATTGAATCTGATTATTCTTCTGCTTGTAGTACAAATGTTCTGTTTTTCTATAATGACTCCTGTGCTCTCTGAAGTGTCCGTAACACCATTCAGTTTGGTATTACTTGGGTGATCAAAAAAATGTAATTGGTGACAAATTCCCAGCAGTAACCAAGAAGTTTAATAAAACAAAACCCAGCACCATTTGTAACCCGCCACCAAAGACCTGGCTTTTACTGGAGTCTCTCTCCAACCACAGACACATCACATTCCCAGCTAACAAAAATATATCGTCTCTGCATGTACTTGGCACACGTGTATCAATTATCTCTGAGCATGCAGGTGATAGCCATCCATCAGAAACTGGATTAAAAAGCAACTAATTCCCCGTAACTTGCTAAGACACAGCCCTGGATGGAAGAAACAGGTGATCAAAATGCATCCAACCTAGAACTGAAACCCTAGCAGGGACAGAGGGCTACCGTACATACATCACCAGTTCTCTGAAACAGGCAACAAAGCAAGGAGGTCAAACTTGAACAAATTCCATCACTGCCAGCAGAAATGAACTGGGAAATAGGAGGTCACTCCCCTGATAGTTTGCCTACAAACCTTTGCTGTCCATCAGTATTCCTCAGCTTTTCCAGTAACACTTTATTTGCTAGTTTTTCCCCAAAACCAAGGTGGGGTAGTTTTTTTCCAAATTATCAATCTGCCATATCTCACTGGTTATAATTATTAACTCCAAGAAACAGCTAAGATGCCCACCCGAGAGTGGGAAAACACACAAAATGTTATATTGGAACAAGAGACATGTAAGAATTCCTTAATTTCATAAATAAATACCAGAACAACGTATGCTGCAGAATAGAGACCTGTTAACTCACACCTGCCTGGAACAAACTCCTTCAGCTCCAGAGCAATTAGGATAGAATATGATGAACATGGCAAACTTTCATTCTCCTTTCCAGATTGCATGCACAATAGTCAAATAAGCTAGATGCATTTGTTGATGTCAAAAGGAGACTAGACCTCATTTGGAGGCTTCATTTAAGCATCAAGCAATTTGCAAAGTGTTAAACAAAACCCCTAAGATTATCACAGTTTACGCCTGGAAATGCAACACCCAGATGTGAAAGGTAACACGTTTAACATTGTGTCGTTAACAGGACACAGGGACTGTGCAACCTACCTCTGCATTTTCAATTCAATGGTTTAGTTGCATTGCACAATCAGTATCCTTTTCAGTAACTACATGTATGAAAGGAAGCTATGAACCAAACTAGCCTGCAGAAAGAACAATCCCATGATTAAAACCAGGAAAAAGTGCAAAGGCCCAAAACTCTACAATCTACAGCTACCTTACTCCAGGTTTTCCTGGGTTAACACTTGCCAAGATTACCATTTGTCAGTCTCCTGCTCATCATCGGCTAAACTGTCACCTCATAATCTAAATTTGAATGACAATACAGCCCAAAAAAGCAGAACAAAGAAATCTGAAGTTCAGAGGAACTACTTTTTCTACTCTCTCTGGCATTCAAGAAGTCTGGACTGCCTTTTCCATTCAATCTCTACCCAAGAAACACCTCTCACTTGCTACTACAGCCATGCTATCAGGGATGCATCTTCACCTGCCCACCTCCTTCAAGGGGAGAGGGATGGTGAAGGGACTGGAAAGGATCCACTCACGGAAGACTGGGTAGCAAGGCACAACAAAGCAGGAAAACTAAACATTCCCTGACACCAACCTGCAGCATGGGCTCCACCTCAGTCCTTCAGTCAGCTATGTCAGAGTACTTATAAGGGGAAACTTCAGCTATTTTTTTCTTCACACTGCAAAGAGCTGGGAATCCCTTCTCACTGTCCAACAAGATGTCCACAGAAACAGCTCCAAGAGCAGCAACACCGCCCTATCTGGTATCTTTTAAAACACAGCTTCAAGCTGTGTCTGATATATCCATTTTAGTAAAAGATGCTATTGAAGACAGTGGCAGCAAGTAAGAGTAATTTCCTGGAATAGAAGAGCAAGTTAACTACAGGTCAACATACTACTGAAGATGTGCAAACCAGAGAAAGTTCCTCTTCCATAAAATTCTTAGAGGGGGAAAAAAAAAAAAAAAAAAAAGAATTATTACAGTCCTCATTTATGGCCATCTAGGAATGGTTCCCAGTGAACAGAGGGCATCCGAGGTAAGTATGACCTGGCTGCTGTGTCTGTCCAGCCTGTGTCTGCACATGACTGAATACTGTCAAAAGCTAAATAACTCCGTCTTTCTCCTCCCTTCTGTTTGCTTGTTTTTCAATATGCATTTCTGTAATACCTTTTTCAATACCAAAGTATTTCTCACGTGGCTGAAGTGCAGTAAATCACGAATGGCACGACATCAGCATCATGTCACGGTGACGCTGGTTTTATGTATATATTAATTCCTTACAGGTTATTAACTTCTTCGTAAATAATGAGATAACTCACTTCCCTAGGCACTGCAGCAGCAGAACCTGCTTTAAGGAGCCAGACCAACCGTCAAACAGAAGGTGGAGCAGAACCATCTTCTCCACATTTAGAAGTCAAGAGCTCCTTTCTTTCATTCTCTTCCATTTGTTATGTTCCCCTTCTTTTGTCTCTACAGAATCCAAGAGATGAATCTGTCCTCCTTGCCCTCTTTCCAAGATGAAGTTTTGTTTCTATTTACACTCTAAAACAGAGCAGGAAGAAAAGGAATTCTTCCATAATGCTGAAGCTGAAACCTATGCTTACAGGATGCAGAAGCATCTATGGTAATCATCTCATCTTCCTGAGGCACAAGGGACAGTAAGCAAGATACTGCGGGAGAATCAGATCCACCAACCTCAGTCCTGTTGCTGCCTCACCTGGCATGTTAGACTGTGTCTAGGCTGTACTAGTTAGCTCAGATCAGAAAGGTTACAGCAAAGCACGCTCCTGGACTAACGCTTTGGCCCTCACACCACCAGTTACTGATGCCCACAGTCCAAGTGGTCCACAGTTCTGATGCTCCCAGGACTCCCTGAGCCCAAATGTGCTACACTTCTTTCCATGTTCTGATAATGCACAGCAGGAAGACCAGTCAAAAAAGTATCCAGCTGCCCATGTTTGCCCACCTTGGCCAAATGACATTGTCAGGAGAGCAGGTAAGACCCACAGGAACTGGAGCAGGGCAGAGGAGTGCGTGTTTGGGTCCATTACATGGGAAATCATCCCAACCTAAGCTCTCTTCCCACAGTAGATCCCAGTGTAAGCTCACAATTGACAGCCAATTGCACCTGACCAGCACATACACAACGAAGCTGCGCTCCAGCCAACATTTCAAGTGGAGCATACAACTAGGTGTACCCACCAGGCTTTGACCAGTGAAGTACATCTCCTGCGTTATGCAAATCCTGCCTTGGGTGTTTCATGGGAGCAGCAGCAGTTCCAATGCACTCAAGGCCCTCTAAGCCTGCAGTAGCTTCACACTGTGACCCAGTTACCAAATCTGGGCAGTCGGCTTTCAAGAAAGCTTAGAAGGACCAGGTTGTTCCAGCATCTTAGCTTACTTCACAAAAACTCATTGTGGGCCACAAGTTAGGTGTGGTTGCTAGTATTTGCTATTATATGTTCTGCGTGGAATGACACGACATCTAAACTGGTATTTCATGGCAGCAAGTGCAGCTTATCACATGGTTCAGAAAGGCTTCTCTGATACTAAGCAATATGGAAAATGCTAAGTGGAAAACAAAATTCTCTAAAGCCACATCCACTGCTCTTTCAATGTCAGCCTAATCTAGGTTTACAAGTATTTCAAATTAGAGTTTTGTACTCTCATGCCTTTGCTGATCAATAGCCAGGAGGTCAATATTGTTCAGGTGAGGGGCCAAAATTATGACATTCAGCTGCCCAAGCCGCAACCACAACTGCAGTTTGATAGGACAAACTAAGCTGCCTATTTCAAAACTAAGTGATGGCAAAGAAGAGACTTCTTCATACCCTCTGTCAAAGACACAGCCCAGACAAAATCCTCTTTATGTTCCCAAAGAAGAACAAGCCCTTTTACAGTTTATACTTATATAATTTACAAACTGTGCTACTCAGAACTTCTGTACCAACTTGAGATGCATTTAATCAAATTCCATTTTGAAGTATTTATAACAGAAGTTTTGTTTTGTCCCCAAACAAATTAAGTCAGTTGTGACTTGATTTAATTCTTAATGCAATCATTTACAGGACATTTTTTAATACGAAAGCAAGTGAATGCTGGAGCTACAAGTTACTCATGGACACTAGATCAATTCTTAAATTTGATTTACCACTGCTGCACACTAAAATCAGTTCTATAAACACTGCACACAACAAAAAACCGCCTATTTAAAAAATCAAAGGTAGTTTCACAGTGTCTTTAAATCTGTTAACTCAGACAAATGTTGTGGCTGTCATCAGGAAATTAACTACTATATAAAGTAATTACTAGTCAGGCAGTATTTCAAATTTATTTACCTGTAAACAAATATTCTTCTGAATTAAGTGTTAGTAACTCCCCTTTATAACTGTATTTTGAAATGTACATCCCTCCTGTGGTATAAATAAAACAAACAAGAGCAAATCAGGGATTTGCTGCTTCTATGTTGGAGGTGGTAGGAAAACAAAGCAAAAAGAAAAACAGTTAAATATTTTCCCTGGGGGGGGGCAGGCGGGGGAAGGAGGGGAATACTGATAAGGTGCAAGCTGTACAGGGGGGAACATTGTTACGAAGGCGGAAGAAAAGGCTGTACTTAATGCCTTCTTTGCCTCAGTCTTTAATAGTCAGAGC
>JANHFX010002642.1:4682-15787 GCA_027560015.1 Chloroceryle amazona
CAGGCTGTAGGGAGAGGGGTCCTAGCTTCCCGTACATCGCGATATCTTCCGGCCGCCAGGCCCTAGCCAGCAACACATCACAAGGGTACTTGAAAATTGCTAATTTAGTAAGTACTCCAGAGGAAACACATTTGGGATTAATTTATCACTGGAGAAAACGCTTACACCATTACAGATGACTATAGGCTGGGAAGATGAGGAGAGACCGCTGCTTTCCATTTGTGAGAGCAGTGGGTGTGCATTGATCTCTGCCTTCGGAGAGGTAAAAGTTTAGGGGTCAGGAGTAGAGCAAAGACCGTTGCAGGTGACACTGTTACGGATGTCTGATACAGACTGCCACATCAGGAAGAAACAGTCCATGATACCTTCTTCAGGCAGCTGGAAGAAGCCTCATGCTTGCAGGACCTGGTCCTCAGAGGGACTTTAACAAGCTTGATAATCAACTGGAAGAGCAACACAGCAGTGCACAAGTAATCCAAGAGGTTTCTGCAGTGCATTGATAACTTCCTAGATCACGTGACTGATAAAATGATTTCTTGGACTAGATACTTACAAATGTGGAAGAACTGGCCAGGCAAGTGAAGGTTACAGCAGTCTTGGCTGCGGTTTCCCTAATATGGTGGAATTCGGGATTCTGTGAGGAGGGAACAAGACAAATAGCAGAATCACAACCCTGGACCTCAGGATACCAGGATTTGTTGCGTTCAGGGACCTGCTCAGAAAAGTTTATTGGAATGTGGTCTAGAGAGAGGAGGGATGGTAGATTTTCAAGGTTAACCTCCTCCAAGCCTAAGCATAGTCCATCCTGATGTGCAGTAAATGAAGGAAAGTTGGTAGAAGGCCTGTATTGATAAGCAAGGAGCTCATGAGAAAGAGGATCCAGGGGAACACAAGCTGGTTAACCTTACCTCAGTCCACAGAAAGGTGATGGAGTAAAAAAATCCTAGAAAGCATTTCCAAACATCACAAGAAGGTGACTGAGAGCAGTCTGGATGGATTTAAGAAGGGAAATTCATCCCTGACCAACACTGATAGCTTTTTACAATGAGATGACAGCTGAATAGATGAGCAGTGAGCAGTAAGTCTTCCATACCTTGACTTTTGACATGATTCTCTGTATCATCCTCACAGAGAAACTATTGAAGTATGGACTAGATAAATGAACTGTGAGCTGGACTGAGAATTGGCTGAATGGAGAGGCTTAGAGGATTGTAATCAGTGGCACCAGATCCAACTGGAGGTCAGCCATAAGTGGTATACCCCAGGGTTTGATACTGGGACCAAGACTGTTTTAACACTAATGACCTGGACAGGGGGACAGAGTGCACACTCAGCATATTTGCTGGTGACAAAAAGCTGGGTGGAGTGGTGGATACCGCAGATGTTTGTGCTGCATTCAGAGGGACCTTAACAGGCTGGAGGAAAGGGCAAACAGGAATCTTACGAAGTTCAACAAGGGGAAGTACAAAGTCATGCATGTGGGAAGGAGCACCCCCGTGTACAAGTGTGTGTTGGGTGCTGACCAGCTGGAAAGCAATTTGGTAGAAAAGTACCTGGGAGTTCTGGTGGGCACCAACTTGACCATGAGACAACAGTGTGCCTTAGTGGTAAAGAAGGCCAGCAGCCTCCTGGGCTGCTTTAGGCAGAGCATTGCCAGCAGGTCAAGGAAGGTGATCCTTCCCCTCTGCTCAGCCCTGGTGAGCCACACCTGGAGTGCTGGGTCCAATCCTGGGCTCCCCAGTGCAAAATAAACTGGGACATACTGGAGCAGGTCCAGCATAGGGACACCAAGATGATTATGGGCCTGGAGGTCCTGCCATATGGTAGGGTGAGAGTGAGAGATCTGGAATATTCAGCCTGGAGATGAGAGGGCTCAGGGGATCTTACCAATGTGGGATGAGAGTGAGTAAAGAAGATGGCTGTTCTCAGTGGTGCCCAGTGGCAGGACAAAGGGCAATGGGAACAAATCTGAAAAATTCCACTCAAAAATAAGAAAAATGTCTCACAAGTATAAAAGGAGAGATTGCCACAATAAAATATTAAGAAACACACAATAAGTAGACACCTTAACAGTATTGCTATATACTGTTGTGCCTGTAACAATTTATGCAGTGCCTTGTCAAGGACAAGGAAGTTATTAATCATTATAAATAGCAAATTGATCTTGGTTTTACAGACCAACTGAAAATAAATGTTCAGCAGAAAATGAGTTGATTCTTTTTCATTTTGCTGTTGTGCCAATTTGAGCTAAGAATGCTGTCATGATTTTAGCAGTGTTTGTCAAAAAAGAAATGATTACATCCTAAGTACTGTCTGGGAGAACATAAAATTCAGCAGTCTTGTGAACAAAGTAAATGAAAGTATCTTGTGCTTGTGTGCGTGTTGCTAGGAGAAAAGGCATGCTAACATCCAGCCAAAAGTCTTATTTTCAGTTGGCTTGTCTAATAAATTTCACATGCTTGCTACCCTTACAATTATTTAGCTTTTATTTGTGGTGAATATTTATTCTTGTTTAACGTGCCTCTTTCTGTTGAATAGCATATATATACCTTAAAATTATGATTGTGTCATAATATAGATAGGAAGGTTGTAATCTTTATGGGATGGAGGAAATCAAATGTAAAGAAGAAAGATTAATGTACCTACAGACTTGTAATGATTTCTAAGCAAAAATGAAGAGGAGAAAGTAAAAAAACCCCAAACCTCCCAGTCATAAAGTAGTCTGTCTTTTTCTAGTGTCTTGACTGCTTAATGCAAACTCTTATTGTGTGGATGCAGATAGAAACTCCTGGATGAAGTGTAGTGTCAGTAAAAGTTAACCCTTCTTGATGCTTTATTTATGTGTTGGGTTAGGCCTTGATTTCATGAGACCAGATTTTACTTTTGCTAAATAGTGTCTTATAAGCTAGCTGGTGCTTGTCTTCTGTTATGTCTCCAGGGTATGAACTTCATTAAAAAGGATGAGAGTAAAAGAAATTATTTGTTCAAAAAGTGTGTGATGGTGGTACTTGATCTAATATATTGTCTTTGGAAGATAGATGAAATAGTGATTATAAAAATGGTGAGTAATGCAATCAGAAGAATACAACCAAAGCAGGTTTTATATGCCAAACTCTTCTTGGCTGAGGTTGGGAGAGCATGACTCGTGTGTATTTCTTGCATGTGACTGCTCTGCATTTGAGTCTTAGCGCAACATCAGTGGTTAGAGGGTGCATAAATGCGTATCTCTACTAAGAGAGAGTTGACTTGCAGAAATCAGACTCCACATCCAGGACAGTTGGAAAGTAGGTGTGTTTATTTGGCGCCGGACGCATGGGGGGGTCACCCCATCACAAACGTGCGTGCATCACGTAGTCTTGTGCAACTTTTTATAGAATTAAACATTTAATAGTCAATAGTTTTCACAATGAGCCTATGTGTATGCATTATCTATTCCCGCTTCACATGCAGATGAGGTCTCCTCCCCTTTGAGCAGGCGCAGTATTTTCTGATGGTGGTCGCTAGGGGTCTTGAGGATGAAGTAAGACATCTTCCTCACAGCTAAACTTGACTCAGGCACCTGTGCATGCCCTGTAGTCTGTGGGCCATCATTCGAGCCTTCAATACTAGTTCAGATCGTGCCTGCGGAGGCTGAGGAAATACTTGACTAAATCTATACAATGGCCCCTCATTCTCTCAGGGATTTTACAACCATTCACCTCTGTTTGACAAGCTTAACCAAACACCAGCTTCCAAATCAGCCCAAGCCAGCAAAACACAAGCAACATATAAGCAATGTACAAGCAGGATATAAGTCCTTGTATCAGAGTCCTGAGAAATCTGTAGTTAGTCAATGCTTCAGAAAGTGAAAACTACATGTTTATCACAACTTAGAACCCGTTTCTGTGTTTTGACTCAGAAAAGCCATTTTTTGTTACCAATCTCCACTGCACATCTGCACCTTCATCTTGGCACTGTGGGTAGTTAAGAGCTTTAAGCAGCAAGCTACCCGATGGTGTCGGCATTTGTCTTCCTAGGGAATGCCAGCGCCTGCTCCACTCCTTTATAATTTATGTCACTTGAATAGAAAACGAAGACTTAGCAAGTTGTAGAGGAAAAAATGGAAACAAACCCTTTGGTAATCTGAGAGAATAATGTGTGCTTAGCAGCTGGCAATGTCATTTTTGATTTGTATGTAATTATTACTCACTTCTAGGTGGTGCTTATGTTCCTTGCTCCTGATGAGAAGATTCATTTGTACGCTTCATTATTATCTCTTTTGACATGTGCGTTAGTGACATTAATCTGTGTTTTATTTTTTGCAGCAGTAATAACGGGGTTGTCTTTCCCTAGCTTTATTATGTTGTCGTGCCTTCCTCATAACACAAAGGAAAAGTATAGCGTGGGGATCCAGAGGGAACCAAGTAATGTTTAGTGTAGGGTGAGGCAGCTTCTCTCATCTCTCCTGCTTTCTTCTTGTCAAGCTGTGATGTGCTTTCCTTACTGGTGGGCATGCAGGAAAAAACACTCCTTTTTCCAAGTCGTGGAATTGAAAAATACTTTATTAACTATCTCCAGAAAGGGTGCAGCAATAGAAACTTTATGCACTTGATAGGAACATTTCAGTTCTAGAAATGCGAAAGATTTGTTGGGGGCAGTTAAAGATCTATTCACTTTTAGCTGGGCTAAAATAGCTTCATTACTTTCAAAATATGAGCTGATAAAATGACTCACTCATCTGAAATCATCAAAATTATGTTTTTAGGGAGTCTTGTGATACTCTTTGCATTATTACAACATCCTAATTGGTCTTGTCAGGCCGCTAAGGAAACTTTGGGTCAACTGCACTGACACACATACTGGCCAACACAGTGTTACATGTGTACTGTTTTCTTCTGTTGTCGTCTTGGTTTCCTGCTTTTTCTACCTGTTATATATACTTAGCGCATTCAGATCTTTCCTCCGTCTCTCATCAGCTACTGTTTGGAGAATTTCTTTGAATAAATAATATTCAAACTTACATATCTGATTGTAATATTAATATAACAAACCCCATGAGGTGAAACATAAATGGAGGTTTCACCTAAGTATTCTACTCCTCTGCTTGTGTTCTTTATTCTCCTGTTTAATTAAATACTGTATTCGAGGAAGATATTGCAATATCTGCATAGTAGCCATGTTAAAAAAAAAAAAGCTGAAGAATTAAAATTAGGGTTTTTTGGTCTTTATTTCTAGCTTTCTTGGTATCCTTCCTTTTCTCTTTTTTGCCTCCGTCATAGTACTTGGAATTTATTGCCCACCATATAAAGTCTTCATCGTACATATAACTGACCAAGCTCAAGACATAGTTACTTATTTTGTGATAAAATAAGGTTTTTTCCCTTTCTTTGGGATGTTGCTGAAGCCATTATCCATTGCCTACTGGTATTTAAAAAATGAGGGGATTAGAGGCTGTGACTCTGAACTGTCATTGAGGGGCTGAATGTTTTCCATTTTTGTTGACAGCTAGAAGTCTGTGACTAGGGGTGAAGTGGAATTGGGGGGGAACTAGCTCATATGTGGTCTCGAATGATATTTTTCTCTCCTTCAAGGAAGGAGGCCACAGAATGGGGTATCTCTTGGTCTACCTTTAGTATTTTCACGTGACCTGGCAAGGAGATGATGTTGCACTTAGAATGTGATATAATGCTTTGTAATGTGATATATTCTCCATTACACTGAAGAAATGGAAAATTTAAATGATATGCAAGTATTCCTGGAGTTTAAGGGACTCCTGAAAACACAATCCAGTATGCTTTTTCTTGTTTTGACACACTGCTTTTCACTGTTCTCCTGTAAGATTCCCCAAATCCTCCAGGCATGGCTGTACTGAAATTTAAAACATAATCTCATTGGTTGTTGTTTTTGGTTGTTGTTGTGGGTTTTTTTCCAGCATAGAGTGCAAATGTGAGAAAACAGGTTTGGGGTTTTTTTTGTTGGTTGTTTTTTTTCTTAGCCTCAACAAAAGCCTTTTATTTTGCAGGCATTTAGTCCACAAACAAATAAGTCTAATTACTTGCTCATCCATCTGTTAAACTATTCGGCACTCTTTAATGTGTCTGCAGCTCTGAATTTACCTGGCCAGTTTAAAAATGTGATGAACACCTCTCTGTGCTGTGGCTGCTTAGGAGTAGAGAAACTGGGCTAGATCCATTATGGCAAAACCTCATTGACTTCAGGGTTGTCACACCAGTAGTGGTATCTCCTTTTGTTACTGTATAACCTCAGGTACTGGTGTCTTTGCTTGACAACATTTATTACAGTCATTGCTACCCTTACCTTTTTTCATTAGTGTTTTACTTTACTGGAACAATAATTGGATTTCTTGGAGGCATAAGCAGTTCATGTTTAGTAGAATAACAGTAGTTTCTAGAAAAGATACTTGATAGCTTTGTAGTGTGTGAGAGAATATACCACTGCCATTGTACAGAATGGATCCATCAAAACCTTCCCCTGCAAAACCCCCTTGACAACCACCTGCAAACAAGAGCAGCAAGGCTCTGTGCTGTACAGAGAATTGCGTATTATGACTTAAAAGGTAGAAAATAATTTCATGTCCTGTAGACAAAAATACAGCTTTTGGTATTGTGTTTCTAGAAAGCTATTTCAAGCAATTGCCTTAATGATCATTTCTGTGTTTTTTTTCATACAGTGTGCTTGAATAGCTAAGAGAATCATTCATCTTTTTTTTGTGTACAACAAATGCTGCTGTTGCTGAAGATCACAGGAGGCCATAGTTATTTGTCATCATTCTTAATGTCTACAAGTGTTCAGGTACTGAAAACATTGTCAGAAGTAAGGGGTTGTACTGAAAAGTAAAATATATCGGTACACTGTCATGTGAATGCAAGTAAAGTAACAGAGAAGACAATCATTTTGGGTAGCAAATAAAAACCAGGCAAAACAAAAGTCAAAAAGTCTTAGGAAGAAGGTGTCAAGAGGCCTTACAAGAGAAATTTTCAATAGCCAAAAGGACATACTTAAGTTCCTTAAGGAGAGGTCCTGTGCAGTTAGTCCACTAGTTGGAGAAGAGTAGTTAGGTGGCATGGGTTGAACACAGCTTGCTGATGTTCACCCATATGGGATGACTACACAGTGTAGTAGTCCTGGATGTGTTCAGCCTGTCACCTTAGACTGTATGTTGATATGCATGCCTTGGTGTGAGAAAGCCTGCTTAGAAATTCAGACAAGCAGTTTGTCTTGAATGTTCTGTGTGTGTACGAGAGGAGAATGTGGGTTCTGACAAGGCAAAGGCTCTGCAGTGATAAACCCTGTGTAGGTAATTAAAAGACAGTTCCTGTCCTAAAGGGATCTCTGATACAGCCCGTGGCACAGAGGGGTGAAAAACAAAATGCGGATGACAAGAAACCCTGTTCTGATGGAGCTGCACAGTCTAAAGTTTTCAGTTGTACTTCTGGTGTGATTCATGGATGTTTGGTTTTGTGATGAGGGGTTAATTTCCAATCATGACTGCATGCTTTCATGAAGACATGTTGCATATCTTGTTACAGAACTGTTGTTGAAGGCTGTCCATGAACTTACCTATCATTAGTTATACGGATTGATATTGCGTACAATTATAAGATTTTTCATTTTTATGGGAAAACCGTTGAAAAAATTATGGTACAGCAACTCGGGCAGCCTGAGATTTCCATAACTTAAGAGATCTGATGAGAGAGAGATGTCTAACTGATAGAATTTATGAACTAATTCTTCATAATGGTAATAGGATATACGTTCTTTTTGATAAATAGTCTCCTAAGTAGTATTTCTCATTGCTGTAAAATCTGTTGCCCAGCCTACCCAAAAGCACGAAAATCAATGTTAACTGAAGATTCTCTATGTCTTTGAAAATCAATGTTAACTGAAGATTCTCTATGTCTTTGAAAATCAGGCTGCTTGGGCTTTACACTAGATTTAGCACACCAATTTTAGTCACCCAAAACTTACAACCTGGACAATATTTCTTCACCCAAATCTCTACTCTCATTTTATGTCTTTTGAATAAATACTTTTGAATAATAACTATTTTAATGTGAACTGATAATGAAGTAAAACCTCTTCTTGGCACAGTATTCCCCTGTGCCTTACTTCTCCAGTTGTTTAAAATGAATGGACTGCCTCTCCCTCTGCCCTTGCTGACTAAGCCGTTGGCTCTGCTGCATCCCTTATGGATTGCTTCCAATGAAGGGCACAGTTCCCCCAGATGTCTCCTGGGAGAGAGTCGGGGAGTTACTGTTAATGAGATAAACTTTTACGTGGTCAGTGATTTCTTTATATGCACACCCCTTCTGTTCTGTAACCCTAGATGACCAGAGTTGGTCCATGGACTGAATCTGGTTCACAAGGCAATATGAAGCCATGGTAGGTGAAGGTGGCCAAGTCAAACACAGCCATCAGTTAGTGTGAACAGTGGCCTTGGAGGTGATCCTGCAGGTTCATGAAACATGCAGTGGTGCCCACTTTTCCAGGTAGGTTCCTTGTTTGGAGATACATGTTGAGTGATAAAGGAGGAGGTGGGCAAGACTGGAGATAACAGGGAAGCAAGCTCCTGTGGGAAGGGTGATCTGTACCCTGGGCAGAGCCCTCTGTCTGGCCTTTGTTGGGTTTGCACCATGCAGAAAGCTGGGAAGCTTTGAAGGTGTGTATTACAGTGGTTTCCCTGCTGGGACTGCATGCTGAAGTGAGGAGATACAGACCAGGGACCAGGGTGAGGGGCAGTACCACTTTGGCAGAGGTTTGCATTGCAGTTCAATTTCTATAGCAGGCCTGGGGAATATGTGACTGGTATGGTTTGGATCTGTGTTTCAGGATCACCATCCCTCTCAGCAGTGTGGGTGAGAGAAATGTCTCCTGTGTTAGAAGACGTTAAGGCACTATGGCTATGATGAGCCTGAACTATTGCCCAAGAAGAGAATATGCAAGGGAGAGAAGGCACCATGACCTCTAGAAAAATTAAGGGAATATTTGGAAGACTGGGGGTTGTGACCATAGGAATAGCCATAGTGTTTCATTGTCCTGTCTCTACTCACTTGCAAGAACAGAGTGTGCAAGCACTGATAATACTCTGCTTTCTCAGCCTCAGTTATTTTTCTGGTTTAGGGCCTCTGACAAAGTGACACTGTGCTTTATACCATCACCATATCATTTTTTCACAGTTTCATCCATTCTTCTTTTTAAAAACTTTATAATCAATTACAGCATCCTTTGTCAGTGAGTTCCCCAGGTGTGCTGTCCACCGTGTGAGGAGCAGCCTCCTGTTCACTTTTCTCTTTATTCTTGGGATAGAGGGCTGGGTATTTGGGGGTAGGTGGGAAAAGGTTTATAAAGAATATGAACCTGCCTTTTAATCTGTGTTGGATGTTACATTTAATGCTGTCTTCAGACTTTTGATAGTGCATTGTTATTTTCCTGAACAATTAATTTTTGGAACGAAATTCACCAGTGGTTGGATGTTTCTAAAGATGGTATGAGGAGCAGTAGTTAAAAGGAAAGATGGCATGGATGGAGAAGGAAATACAGAGCTACTATTTTGGGTAACCAGTCGTCTGGCATAGAGGTGTCATTGTAGACGTCTGCTGTGCATAAAGCAAATGGCTTTAACACAAAGCTTATTTTCCTGAAGCAGTTGAAAAAAGCCCACAGTGATAAGGCATTTTATCTTTTATTTGTTGTTTTTCAGCAGAGTAGAAAGTAATTTAATTTAAGCAACTGAAAATCATTTTAGGCTTAGCAACATGTTGAGACAAATGATAAAGTATTTAAAAGCTTCATTTTACCGAACAATAATCGTCCATAACAATTAAGGATATTAAAAAAAGCTTTCAGAGAGGCACAACAGAAATTTAGCTTACAAAATTGATGCTAAGTTGGGATTTTTGGTTATATACAGTTTTGCACTGACAATCTCATGGATACTTAAAAATACACCAAAGATCAAATAATATTGAAGACATTGGTGTTTTTTTCCTGTGGTGGGGTATTTGTGTTGTTGTTGTGTTTTTTTGTGGGGTTGGTTTGTTTGTTTCTTTTTGTTTGGTTTTCTTTTGTTGTTGTTGGTTTGTTTTTTTTTGTTTGTTTGTTTTGGTTTGGTTTCCTGTTCCTTTTTCTAGCCTATCATTTCAAATATGAATTATACTTTGCTGTCCCTGTTCTTTGTTGTTTTCCATACTGAATTTAAGTTTGAATGTTTCATAACTCTTAATACAGTGTTCATATTATTTGTTTCTCCAAGAAAAAGAGGAATATAATGTGATTCATTAAGTTATATAGATAAGTTCAGACTTGAAATAAATGCATTTGTTTCTATAATCATGAGTGTCAGGCTGATTGCAGCAGGTCTGTGCTTGGCCTTATAGTTTGTTTTTTGTACTACTTGGTATTTCATGATGCTAAAATGTATTTGTAATTATTTTTACTTTTGTGTTAATTGTTTATATACATATACTTTTATATTTGTATGCATTCCCTGGTTTTGGGTCACCCTGTAGCCATTGACTAAGGTGTTAAGGTCCCTAACTTGTTCTGTTTGGAAAAGCTGTCATGGGACTTTGTTGCATCCAGGTCTGCCTTGACAAGCAAATATATATGGAAATGTTCACTTTTTAAGAAAATAACTTAAGCGAATAAATATAGAGGCTAGCACATTTTATCCTGTACATTTCTTGAGTTTTCACTGTGCTTTCTACAGTTTCTCTCCAATTCATGTTTTTTCTTCCAGACACTTCCTTTAGCATTGCCTGTCTTTGCTAATTAAAAGATTCTGTTGTGTTGGTTTTATTCATAACAAGCTTTATTACCAGGCCGAAAGTTGGCATACATTTTATGATACCTGCTTTATCTCTTATCTGGTGAATCCTTTCCCTGTGTTGATTCAGCACAAGTTAATTGTCAGGTCACCCCAAGTTTTGGGGGTTTTTTAGAGAGTTTTAGTTTGATTCCTCAATACAAATGGCATAAATGTAGACTTATGTGTTTGTATACAATTTCTATGTGCAAGACTATCCTCTCATATTAATACAATTGTATATTTTCATTGTCTGGTGTTATAATTCACAAAGATTTTATTTCTGTTCTCCAACACCCCC
>JANHFX010002642.1:15801-68567 GCA_027560015.1 Chloroceryle amazona
CTCCAAATCTGGACTCTTACACATTTTGCTCATTTAAAAAAAAAATTATAAGTGTGATATTGAAAAAAAGTTTTTAATTCAAGTGGTTTATTATTTTGAGACTTAGAGTTTCTATTAGTAGTTCCAAAATGTTCCTGGTTATGCTTACTGAACTCCTACATGTTGCAACTTTTCTTAGATTTATGATCATGCATATTCACAGTTGTCAAAAAAAAAAAACCCGAATCCTTCTTGTTTACTCTTCACATAATATGGTTCTCTTCCCCTTTATTCCCACAGTTCCTTGCAATGTACTTGCTTTATTCAAAAACCATCCTGTTTCCCAAACACTCCGGTCACCTTGATGAAATTATTAAACAGCTTTTTTTTTTTTTTTTTTTAATATCCTGTCAGCACAAAAATATAATTACTGGGTTTTATTTCACTATCATATCAGGAAAACTAGCTAGGCATATTATGGTGGTTTTCAACACTTGAAAAATCAGAATTTTCATAGCAGATACTGCAGGAGATCTTCTACCTCTCTGTGTTGTATTTTACTGTAGAATTAAATCAGTTCCTTTTTTTAAGCCATCTAGTTTGTTTTTTTTCAGTATAACTGCAGATGTCTAAATTCTGTTTCAGTTTTTCAGAGTGCTTGATCTGTGTAAATAACTGAGTTTTTGTCTCCTCCTTTTGCAAAAGTGAGCTTCCTTGATTGTGTATCTTAACTTTGGGAAGTGACAGAGGGAAAAATACATGCAAATCAGATCTCTTAAAAAAAATGGGTATTTGGTAAGTTAGCTATGCTTAACTATGAAAACTTAAATGCCTTTTAAAAAAAGGTTTGCTGTCTGATATACAACTTGCATTTACATTCTTTAGAAAGCATATGACAACAATTGAGAACAATCTTACAGGGATGTAGAAGGCTGGGAAAGTTCACAGATGGAAATGTATCCTACCCAGAGCTCTAGAATAGTTTTTCAATTGCATTTGTCATTTAGCTCACCAAATGCTTAATTTATGTATCGACATCATCTTAGGAAAAAAAAAAAGTACCCAGGGTACCCTGGATTGTATGAGTTGGGCTGGGGGTCCACCCTCACTGTTTGGTTATCAGTCATGGCATTGTGGGTAAAGAGCCCACCAGAAATGCAGCTGTTAGGAATGAGCTGCTGATTTTTTGACATAATATATCATTATGTCTTGGAGCAGTCCCCAGGTGATTTGCTAAGGGTCACACAGCTGTAGAGGATGCAGGAATGGAGCTCAGCTCTGTATCAGCTGGCAAATCTTAGTCATTTGCCTTTAACATACAGAAATAAGAGAAAATTTAAACAAGCTTCAGGAACTGGAGAGAGGAGGATGAAGCAAATCTGGGCTGGTTGGTATAGGAACAGTATGTCATGAGAGAGATAAATTCAGAAAGGATGTAAAATATATATCAGTGAGATGAGGATGGGACAAGAACCATGAAGTCAGAATAGGCACAAAGTGCCCTTTGAGACCACAATGGCTGGAGCAGTCTGGACATTTGAGTTGTACCTCAGAAGCTTGGTATCTTTTGCATGGAGGGCAGTGCATTAGTAAAATCATTGTAAATTAAGAATAAATACGCATTTTGTGTGTGCTGTGAATGAGAACCCTTCATTTTCAGTACCACTGTACTATCTCCAGAGTCGCCTGAAAGCTGCTGTGCACCAGATTCAGAGCTCAGTGGTGACGATAAATATAGATTATCTCTGAAATAAAGATGTATCCAGTCTGCATATTTCAGCAAATGTATCACTGGAAGAAAAATACTTTTTTCCAAGGTCTAACAGTGGGATAAGACTTGGCTTCTTATGTGTGGCAATCGTTTGACTCACAGCATATCCACCAGACTTACAAGAAAGCAAATAGAGTGTGTGCTCTGACTGTCCGCAGTATGACAGATAGCTGTTCTGGGACATTACTCCTAAGAACTGTGTTTTCTTGCCTCTTTTTTTAAAAAAAAATCAGACTAGAGGATTTGTTTCTATAATCAATCATTAGTCCTTCAGAATTAAGGCTTTTTGGTTAAGGTAGGCGTAGACTTCCAGGCGAGCTCCCCAAAATGACCCTTGACCAGTTTCTCGCATCATTCTTATGGGGTGCTCTAAGAGTTATGTTTCCACTTATGAGTCCCAGGTCCTAATACGGCCATGTTTTCTGAATGAGAATTAAAAGTGAAACATCCACTAAGAAAGGAAATGCCAGCGTACAGGTCCAGTGTTTTCATTAGTAATAGTTTAATATTCTATAATAGTGTCAAGCCATAAATTAGGTGGCAGTAGAGTCTTAATAAAGTCTTAAGGGCTCTACAGAGGTCGGAAATAGCAGAAACACTCAAGGTGGTTGGCTGTCTAAGGACTCTGAGAGCCTACTCTCTATTTGGCTTGAGAAATCATCCAAGGTTTGGTGCTTCAGTTTTGCTACAGTAATGTTTTCTAACTGAATATACCCCATCATGAAATCTCCAATCAGATATAACTATTAACTTACTTTTTCTGTGTTTTAGCTTCACAAAAAATTAAGAAATGTCCTTGTACCTAAGGCACGCTGGGCATAGTAGCAGAACTTGCTGCAGTCTGTGCAGTGCTTTTCTCCTCCATCATGTCCATATCTCAAGAGAGATGGAGGACAGCAATTCCTTTTCAATGGCTGTAGAAGAAGATATTTTCTTCTTGCCATTCATACTACAAGGGGTGTTTTCACCTCTGCATGCTAGTTTTAATTTGGCCATTTAGTCTGGTCATTGTGATGAATCAGGTGCACAGGATCTGTGCGGTGTGATACGGGATGGTTTCAGATGAGAAAAGAGTGTATTTCTCAGAGGTGAGAGATAAGTGAGCACGATGGAAAGAAGTGGAAAGAAAAAAGAAATGCTTGCTGAATTTGCACAGGAAAAGATGTGACATGAGAAGAAAGGAATTGTGCAGGGTGGAGAGGAAGAAAAGAAAAAAAAAAAACAACCCAAGAAATGTTTCATTACAAAAAGAAAAAAATAAATCAGTTGATGAGTGTAACACTAGCACACTACACTGAAATATAAGGCCTTGGACAGAGAGAATACAGGTTAAGAGATCTAAATTTTGTCATATTTATTTATTACTATTTTGTTCAGACAAATTATTTGGCAGAAATTAAAAGCTCATTTCAGGCTGAGGCTTGTGTGTTGGTTTTAATGACAAATACGGTTTTAGAGTTGAGTTATAATCTCCTGGAAATAGATAAAAATGAAAATGCTGATACAGCCTAGTGTGTGGTAATGATAATATGCTTCAAAAATAAATGAGAGGTTTTACTGCACTACATCTTAGGATCTTAGGGTACCGTGATTGCTTGTTGAATAATAATTTCCCATTCATACCAGTTCTGTTCTTTCCTCCTCTTCCTTTTTTACTCCAGCATTCCTCCCAGCCTGAAAGGACTTAACCAACACTGTGGGCTTCTATTTTGCATGAACGTCCTTCAGTGCTTTTTACTAAAATGCTGAAAGTGCTGCAATTCCTGGCTGATTGCTCTATTAGGACATCACCTCATTGTTTGTTTTGTCTTCTGTCCAAAGAGCAGATGAAACGCCCATTACTGTGCTGTGGCTTTCTAGTAGCTGTTGAAGGTTTGTCACAAAGCAGTGTCATCTTCCTGCACCTGCAGTGTGGTTTTTTGCTCTTTGCCAGGCATAAATAGCAGGTGGTCCCCTTACAGGACTATTTTATGTAAGCGAAGCTTTTCCATGTTTATCTCTGCCTCATAAATCCAAGATCAGGCAATAGGCAGCAAGCAGCTCCTTGAACCTCATCAGAAATGTACCTTGGTGAAGCAGCTTTCTGCAACTGCTAAAGAGTTAAAAAAATCATTGCTTAGCTCAAAAGAAAAAGAGCTTTATGTATGCTGGGCACTAGAGCTCAGCTGAATCAGGACATGTATAATTTGAATATATTTTTTTTCTTTTATTTCAACCTCATTATCTCTCACTTGAGAGGAAGCTGCATCTCTTCTCCCTCATTCAGCAGTCTGAGCATTCATATGTCCCGTACTTGTGAATGAATGAACTGAAACAATACAAAATTTCCTATTTTAACTGGCTTTTATGAAAATCACTGGCTAGTAATGTTAGACTGCCATTTGGTTTCCAACCACTAGAAAACTCACAGAATGAGATTTTCTTCACCACAGTGGTGTGATGGTGGCAGCACAGGGGCTGTACATATAAGGCTGCTGGGTCAGTTCTTCAGTCACACCAATTTCACACAGCTCTAGCTCCACTTACTGCATTTTTCTTGACTCTCTCCTAGTATCTGCAGAAGGGCTATGTAAGTCAGTCTTCACATAATCTTGATACTGATTTAATAGCAAAGATAACACTGTGCTCAACCTGTAACATTTCTTTTAAAATATGAGTGTTGTTTCTGTAGCCACCTCAGCGCTGAGTTTGTGCAACCGGAGACCAGATGCAGCCCTCGGGGCCCTTCCGGAAGCACACAGACATCTGCAGAAATGCCTGGTCAGGGAAGTGGATGATGTGCTGATTCGGAGCTTATAGCTACCTGTCCCCTCCCTGCTACTCATGGAAAGGCAGAGGCATCACTACCACTGCCCTTCCCCGGGGAGGAATTGCTCCCACTCTGGAATGGCTGGCTCAGCCAGGGAAAAGAAGCATCTCTCAACTGTCCCACCCACTGAGGTGTCTTTGTGTCATTGCCACTAAATGTCTTCATAACTGAGAAAGGTAGAGTGTGTCAGCAGCCATGCCCAGCTGTTAAGTTGGGGAATTTTTTTTAAAACAAACCCATAGTTTATGGTAAGACAGAACCTATCCTCATTGAAAAGCATTTTACATGAGGAAAAGTGATACTGGGGTGGGAGTATCAAAAGGGAAGGGAGTAGCTTTACATGGTCAGTGCTGAGTCGGGGCTTTCTAGGAAGGAGACTACAGAGTGAAGAAGAGGCTAAAAGGTGTAGGTGGTTTCAAGTCAGGACCATCTTTTAGAATTTACTTTAGAGAATGTAAGGATATAGTTAACACAAATAATTACTGCTACATTTCTTAAGATCTCTCGGAGGGAGCTAGATAGCGAGGGTCTGAGAGGACTAGGGATGGGCAGAGATGGATGAAGTCTCTAACAAGGAAAGAGAAGTTATTGATAATTATAGATCAGACATTTAAAAGTCCAGAATAAATTATTAAATTATTTGAAAGTACTTAAGTTGTGAGACAATACCCAAATGGATTTTTCAAGAAAAATTACGTGGAGCTAGTCCATTTTCCAATGTTGATGGAGTAACTTGCAGAAAGGCTAAGAAAGAAATATTAGACATGATTCATTGTGACTTCAGTAAGGCTTTTGACAATAATTCACTTGACACTGTACTATATAAACCAGGAAAGTAGTTTAAATGAGGTCTCTATAAAGTGACTTCTGTAGTGGTTGAAAGGATGCCGCAAATGTTTGTCTTTCAATGACTTGATAAGTCCGAGTGGTGGGAGGCAGTTTTTTGAAGAGCTCTGTCATGTGCTCTGTTCTCTTCGGTATTTCTTTTATGATTTGCATAATGAAGTTGAAAATACTTAGGAACATAGTGGATGACACTCAAGTAAAAGGCATTATGAACATTTTGAATACAGGACAGGATCGAATTGTAAGATATTCTGGATAAATTAGGATAAGGGTCCGTGATGAGTAAGATGGTATTCAGTGGCAGCCACAGCTGGGAAGGAAAAAAAAATCATATGTACAAATGTAAATCAGGAAATAATAAGCTAAGCAGCTGTGATTTGGAGTAGAATCAGTGTTCATTTTTAGTGGATGACAAATTAAGCAGCTTAGTGGTGTGATGCCATTGGAAAAAGTGCAAGTCTTGCTGAGTTTTATAAAGACTGTATGCCTCAAGTGAAGCCATTGTGGATTCTGTCTGCAGTATTTGGGTACCACACTAGGAGAGAGGTAGGCAAACTGAATACAGAACCAGGAGGGAGGGTTGTTTTAAAAAACATGTTGTGAGACAGGGCTGAAGGTATTACATTCGTTGGTTTGTTTGTTTGTTTCTTTTTTACTTGAATTTAGGAATTATCTTCTTTTTTTTTTTTAACTCCTTGGTTCACCAAACGTTCTACTCAAGTCATAATACAGCATTTCCAGATCCGCTGGACTAGATTGAAGAAGCAGAATTAACACCATCTGTAATTACTGGCTATGAGGATGAGCAAAAGAAAAAGTACTTCAAAGAGCTGTACAATTCAAGGGAAAACTTAGAAGAGCTTTGGGGTTTGACTGTTTTCTTAGCAACAGAATTTAAATTTGTAGTTCAACCCTGCTACTCCTACTACTTCTCCCCCACCGGAATTAATAGCACTGCACATAACTTTGCAATTTAAACAACCCCTAATTAGGATGTCAATGAGAGTTTGCCTTCTAGGCTCTCCCACAAGTTGATTCCATGCTGCATTTTCCTGTTTTTTCAGAGGAGATAGTCCCAGCCTTTGCCTTGCCAGTTATACTCCTTTCAGGCACCTTCTTAATCCCCATCTTGTAGGAAAAATGACAACTCAGGTTCTCCAAACTTGTCATCCTGTTCATGTTCTTTAGAATAACGTGGTCAGTAAGCAGTTTTCCACCAGGGATGCCCTTAGGTTGTCCTCTGATGCACTTCCTTGGTCAACAGTGCTGCTTCCTTCCAGTCTCTGGTGTGCTCTGGAAGATTTGCATATTATCTGCCAGAGCCACAGCTATGAATGTAAGGTCAGCAAACTGCCATCTTTGTCATTGGCCAGGCTGTCAGGGGATCCCTGTTGCTGTAGGGACTGGTGGTACCTGATGGAAGGTGTGCGGCTGACATGTGGTTTTGATCCTGTGTGCAAGTCCCTGCCTCACAGAGCAGCATGGCAAGCACAGCAGCTTTGCAAACCTTGGTTCTGCTATGAGATGCATAGAAAACTTTTCATCTGATAATTGTTGAGCCTTTGATGATGTGAATTGGCTTTGGATTAAGCAACTTCCTGGGGTTTTTAATTCTGTTGGGTCTCATATCTCAGAAGATCTTTCCTTCTGAGACTGGTATGGTAGTTTATCAAATGTTGAAACTTCTATTTGGCATTATAATACATTGCAGTGGTTATTAATAAAGTGAGTAATGTACAGGGTAAAAAAAAAAAAAAAAGCTAAAAATGCATCTAGCAGGAAAGAACTGGAGTGACTAATGATTTAAAAAGACAGAACGAGAATTGATGTACTGTGTAATACCTAAGCAGATTTCCCCCCAGTATTCCATACAAAGTCTACTCCTTCAGTATCTGCTCCATCTGCAGTATTTGCAGAATTTCTCATTCTGTTCTAAACACCACCTTGCTGTGTATGAAATACCTGTAGCACATTTTGTAGCTTTGAGTTTACTACAAACTAGTAGGAAATTATAGTAACAATTCTATTCTGTAACAGAGCATATAGGTGAATATTTGAAATATCTTTTTGCTTGACTAAAGGAGTGCTTCTGAACCAGGTGCAACTGAAGTTATTGCAATTCTGCTTTCAAAAAAAAAAACCTATTCCTTTCACTTGCCAGAGCACTGGGGTTTGGTTCAAAACCTCTTGATGCTGCTGATGCACAGGGATGCACACAGGACTAAGAAATCTCCCAGTGCTGGTAGGGATGGAAGCAGAAATCTTGCTGCATCCAACATATATGAGTGGGGAGGAAAAAGCACAAGGGAGACTGTTTTTATTTGCTCTAAGCATCCCTTTTTCTTTAATAGCACAACAGCTTAATTCTCTGTAGTTGTACAGTGTGTTGTTGCATGGGTTAATGATGTGAGCGAGGTCTCCCAAGAGCACTTGTGGTCTGTGGGGGAAATTTGTTTGGTATTGCTTTCTGGGTAGTGAATGACAGTTTATTTTAGGAGCTAGGCAGAGTTCAGCGAGGAGGGGAAACTGGATCAGCAGATCGTTTTCCAGCAAGGGCTCCGTTGCTCCTTGCATGCAGGCAGCATTTGGCCATGCTCAAAGTGGAAGCGGCAGGTGAGTTTCCTTACCTAGCAGATCATCTTCCCTGACTGTGTAAGTTCCCCTTGTTTTCACACAGAGGTATTGCTATCTTTTGAAGTGAACTTTCTGCAAACATCAATAAACAATGTAACACAGACTAGTACTTTCCAGCTAACAAGCATTGTTCACTGCATCCTAGCCAGAGAGCCCTCCTGACCAGAGAGAGGTTGAACACCATTATACGTGCCCTGCAGTCTTTCTACAAATGGTATGGGACAGAAGGGAAGGGGGAAAGCCTGATGCCTGCATCTAGAAAACAAAGGAAAATTATAATGTTGGAGGCAAAGATGGAGAAACAGTGAACAGATTCCCTGTGGTGTCATTTTATAGTCCCAATTCAGAATGCAAGCTTATATTAAATATCAGTTGGCAAATATATTCTGCTGCATAGGCTGTCCTTAAGATGTTCAGTATTTGCCGATGTAGTTTATTATAGCTAATGTTAATGCAGGTGGGTTTTTAAAAAAAGAATTACAGCACTGCACAGAATTTTTCTTCTTTCACTCATAGTTCAGATTTGTTCAGATGATCATCTGCAGAGTTGTAGTCCCATTTTTGCATGAACTAATTACCTCAATCTAAGTCTTTATCCCAAGTATTTATCTGAGAAGGATCTGTCCCTCAGCTTCACGCATAGCTGAACCAAAGATGTTGTAGATGAGAGCTGTTTGCTGTACAGTGCTAATGCTTTGTGTTAAGGGATTTCTCATGATTCTTTGATGCAGGAATAGCCAGGTCGGGCAGAGGCCCTGCTGAACGTCTTGCTGGTTTAGGAGTGCTGCCTTTTAATCTCAAAGGTGAGACTTCTGTAGAAATTATTCCCTTGGAAATCTCCGTCTTCTGTCTTCTACCATGCAGTCAGTCTGCTTCTGTCTGCTTCTCCAGAGGATGTATTAGTATGCTTTGAAGGTGAGTGACTTTGGTGTGATTGCCTTTGGCTTTCCCCCCATCCCTTGGGAGAGGCCATGGCCACAAGCCTAGCTGAGCTGACTCTCAGCGGAGATGCTGAACTTTTTGTGCCGAGGCTGTTCCAGGACCAGCCATTATGAAATGTAAAGCTTGAACTTTCAAACTCCAGTTCCTAGGGAGTGCTTGTGCATGGAAGGTCAAGCTGATGGACTGTCAGCTTTAGTCAGTCCCATGGGGAATGGTGTGGCCTGCAGTGTTGAAAGTTCACTCCATACTGCCTGTGCACAACTTTTGCTTAATGCCAGAGGTTCTTGCTGTATATAACTGACTTATTTGAAAAGATAAGTGAACTTCTTTCAAGTCCTTGTGGCCAAATTGTCTTTGTCCCAGGGATAGCCTGGAGGTGTTAAGGGGGGTGTGTTGTCAATCCAACATTTTGTCAGCACCTTTTAAATTTACTCTTGGACTTGGAGTCTAGGTTGCAGTCTACTGTTGTTGGATTTCAGGGCCAGTCTTTGCATACCTGTGAAAGGTGAAGCTTTTGCCCGGTGTGTTTTTAAATTGTTAGCATCTAATAATATAACCTAGGGAAGTTTTTAATTACTAAATTGCCACATTCAATTAAAACTAGATTAGGGATGTTTCTCAGATAATCTCACCTTCACCTTCTGTCTGCCTCCCCTCTGTGCCCAGTCCCCAGGGTTCTCTTATTCATCAGCTACTCTCTCCTTGCTTGGGGATGCTAAAGGAGTCCTCGGGCATTTCGTACTGCTGATACCTCTCCTTTGGGAGCAAGTGGACTTTTCAAATCCTGGATAAACCTTTGTGAGAAACTAGTTTGTATCATTAGTAAACAGGGCAAAGCAGGGTGAATAATTTCATTTTCATTTGAGAGGATGGACTTTTTTATGCTCTTTGACATGAGTATAAAGAAGGGAATTTTGGTATAGAGTGCCATTCTCATGATTTTAAAATAAATGTTTTTGTCTCTTCTCTTCCCCCCCAAAACTACTCAGACTTAATTCTTTAACTAGGAACATAGGATTTATTTGCATTATCAGTTATAGTTGAAGATAAGTCCATGGTAATTACTGCCTAATATGCGTTATCATTATATGTAAATGTCAGACTCTTGCAGGCAGCCTTATAGAGTCAATTTAAAAAATGATCTATTTAAGATTAAATTCTTCAGACTTCTTTGGTTCCACAAATCTAAATCATTTTGGCACTGTGTTTCTTGGATTTAAAAGATGGCTGAGCTTGACAAGACAAGTTGTCATTTATAATGCATGACTTTTTCCCCATGTTTTGGTTTTCGTCACTCCTATGTGTTCCTTACACAAAGCTGCAGTGATGTTTTGGAGCAGTTTTTATTCACTTGAGAACCTTAACATTTACTAGGAACACAACCTAACTTTTTTTTTCATGCTACACAGAGATACTGTCTGTAATAAAAAACATGTTTTTGAAATGATAAAGATGTATGTAGTCAGCTTCCATTTTTAAATGACTAAATATCATCAGGTTTAGAGTCACCGTTACACAGAGATGATGCTCTCTTAGTGAGAGGGAGATGTTAATTAAAACGGCAGGCAGAGCTGATGGCTGGAGCATGCTGCCCTCTGCCTACAGAATTTAAGAAATGTATTTTTCTCCCCTATCTTCAGTATTTAACCTGTATCAGTGTAAAACTTGCATGCAGTTACCTGGGTATGTCTTAGGAATTTCTTCAATTATACAATTTTGCAACAGCTTTTAAAATCCTTTCCTTTAAGATGATTTGGATTGTTACCATATTGCTAAAAATGTAGTGAAGTATTGCAGCCACACTTTCTATGAGGAGAACCGTCTTTTGGTCATGATAAATGAGAATTCCCCTTACCCACCTGTGGCATCTGTCTATGTAGAAATTCAGGAGCCCTTTGTACTTTCTGAAAGACATAGGAAAATAACCTCATCATTGTAGCCAGTACTCCCATTCTCTCTCTCTCTCTCTCTCTCTCTCTCTCTCTCTCTCTCTCAGAAAAAAAAAAAAAAAAAAAAAAAAAAATTCAGATTTGTGTCTGTGGAAGCTTTTACTGATCATACAAATGGGCCATGTTTACCTAAATAATGAGCATTCCCATGCTTCTAGTTTTTATGTTGTATATAAAGCCTTCTGGGATAACAAGCACTGTATAAAATCCAGTTCTTTTTTAGATTTTTCTGATAAAGGCCTTTATGAAGAAGCATGTGGTGTTCAGAGAATTTAAATAAAAATTAAGTGTAGTTATGGAACTTTTTACCATGTGTGTAGATCACCAAGTGTACAGCCAAATACTTGTCTATTTAGATATGAGGGATGTTATATAAACAATATGAAGCTAGTAGATTGTGTATTTGTGATTGTAGTACAGGCTTGTGGAATTCTAAACCATATAATTACCTCAGCATATAAAATAATTTTTTAGAAAGATATTTTGGGAAACACTGAGAACTTTAAAACAACTTACTGAAAATAGCCATAATGTCTCTTTCATTACCTTCTTAATGACCATGTTCCTATGTTTCCATGTCCATGTTGCTACCTCAAAATTTATCTTCTATTCCATAGAGACTTACAGAAATCTCTTAAATGGGTCCAGCTTCTGGACTCCTATGATTACATAGAGTCTGTTTTTACTTAAAAGGTGATTTTGCACCCTCCCTTTAAAAACAGAATATCCCACTACATGCTCAAAACCCAAAGGAAGTATGCTGAGACTTAGGTGTGCTACAAGTCCAGAGTGGTCCTAAGGAAGGGACAAGGAGCTCTGTAATTTTCTCTTAACTTTGAAGAAAAGCCTTTTGGGATGGTGAGGTTGTTAGAGCAGCATTGCAGTGCACATGTAGCTTTGTAGTTATTATAGTCACGGTCCCTTGTCACCATTTATCTGTCAGAGGTTTGTGCTCTTGATAGGGAGTTGAACACTCTAGGTGTGGTGGCAATGCCAGATAGCCAAAGGGGTTTGCATTCATCAGACCTTGGGCAGTCGGACAGCCTGCATGTTTCCAGATGTGGCTGGTGGCTGTCCTTACACGGTCGAGCCAACACACAGAGCCTTTTGGCAGAAAGCAAGTTGTCGCTCCATTTGACATAGCTTGTAATGCCTTCGGTTGGTGAGTTGTTACAAGTCTTCACCTCTAGGATGAAGTGCCATTAGAAATCTGGTTTAATGGTCGTGCATATGGAAACACCTTTCTTTGAGAGAAGGCATCCCTCACATTTACAACCCTACACATGCACAAATGGCTTCTTGGACCCACTCTTGCCTTGATGAAGTGCAGAGAGGTGCAGTGTTTTGACTGTGGAAATTTGGTTCAGTTTTGCTCAAGAAGCTTAAGTGGTCCTATTTTTTTTCATGCATTTGTTTTGAAGCAAGCATGTGGTTGCTGCAAGGGACTAATAAGGGAGCTGTGCGTTGTGAGGCTCCTCAAAGAGCAGTAGCTTGTATTGATGTCCCATGAAAGGTCACCATTCTTTCTAGTTTCTGGCTGCAGTTTTGTGCCACTTTCCCAGTAGTCCTCTTGGCACAATGGTATGTGATTGTGTCTCTGGACACCCTGGTAGGGCACCTCAACAAACAGGGCTCTTCTCTCCTGCATGCTGTGCCTTGTGGTGCTAGCATCTGAGGACAGCAGACAGGTGGGGATGGGAAACATTAAAAGAGGTTATTATGCTTGTAGTGTGCTTGTTTAGCTTCCTTTTCCAAACTTTTCCTGCCTGTATCAGGGAGTTTGTTGGATGCTTACGTTTATGGATATAGAGTGAGCATTACTTTAGACTAATACAACCTTTCCCTGAAATGGTGTGATGTCAGACATAAATCCAACAGATCAACAATTCACAGGTTTGAAATGCGAGATAGGTCATAAGAATTTATTCTGTTAAATGGTGAAGATGGAGTAAGTAATGGGTCTGTCTTTGTAATTCATCTAGCCAAAAATGTAGTAGGCTGGTCACCTCTTCCAGTTGTTTTTTTTCAGGAAAATAAAGTCAAGCAGATGGTAGAGTTTCAGCAGCTTAGCAGCCCTTCAGGTTCCCTTATGCATACTCAGCCTCTTGCCTTTCAACTTTCAGAATAAAATGGAAGTAGTGATTTTCTTTTATAGAGAATTCCATAAATATTTTAAATGAAATGCAATGTGCTATTTCATGTATCTTAAATTATTTATTTTAAGGCTGCCTTTAATAAGAATATCTGAAAGTTTGCATGAAGCAAAGAGCAAATAGAGCTTAGTTTCATTTCCATTAACATTAGTGTGCAAATTACAATTAAAATGAATACTGGATACTTATTCTATGCTTATCTGGAATTTGATAAGAAGCTGCTTAGATTCTATGTTGCATATGTGCACCTCAAAGCAGCTGATCACAAGCACTGGGTGAGATTTGTTTCACTTTACTGCAGTGTTCATGCTCGCGTTTGCCTTTTGAAGGTAATTTGTAATTTTGAAGGCAAATTTGTGATTTGCTGATTTTGTCTTCCCACCCCGCCTTTCAAAGTGGCCTAATGAGACTTAAGAATGTCATTTTATATGCTGGTCAAAAGTTACTAAGCCGGTAAGAATATATGTATTTTTTGGAAGAGGAAAGTGGCAGCTCTTGCCAGTAGGGGGAGTCGATGGACACTGATCTGGGACTTGGTGTACAGGGAGTGCTTGTGTTCACATATGGGTCTGGAGATGTGTTTGCATGCATACCCATCTTTTCCATATGCTGCAGAAATATATACTCTGTTGAGAAAAATCTGGTCAGGGAGTTGTGCTTATGGACCAAAAAATAGGTGAATAAATAGGTAAATCAGTGTTACCACATTTCACTTTGAAATGAAAGGAAGAGAGTTTAAATAATTATCACTTTTTTTGCAGACATGTCAGGCAAGATGACTCTTTTCACCATATTGCTGTAATTTTAGTAATATCTAAGGATTTTGCAAAATAACAATTTTTCTTTGTTACTCAGTTCTGTTCACAGAAAATCATTTCTAAACCATACAAAAAACTCCAGTTACAAAAAATCATGCTGGTCCTGGTCTGTAAAAGAACATTGTCACAGTGAGTCCCTATGCCAAACTCCTAGTCATTAAGATTGCCTTTTCTAACATTTTCTTCTCCCTTGTAGCACTTGTGAACTTTTGGGGCAGCCATTGCTAATCGCTGTTCTACAAGTCTTAAATGTGTGGAGTGCTGCCACTTGAGAAGGAGGTCTCTTGGTGCTGCAGTAGGTAAAGCAGAACAAGTTTACAATGTTTAGGGGAAAAGGCCTGTTGCTGTTGCCACTGAGTTTGGTGATGTGGACAAGCATGTGCTGCAGTGTGATGGAGGATCTGGAGCTTCAACTGGGGAGCAATGGGCTGCAGGAGTAGGGAGCTGCACGGGATGGCTGGCTCTTACTGAACCCTAGGAACTTTGGTGGGAAGATGAAAGGGGTGATAGTGAGGTGTCCAGTCCCAGTGGTAGGATTCTTGTTCTTTTGCCACTACTCTACCCCTGGTGGCAAAGCGCTGGAGGCAGCCCCTTTTCCCTGGTCTCTGACTTTTTTTTCAGACTATTTAGGACTTGAAGCAGAGCTTGGGGCACATGTGTAGGAGCAGATACATTCCTGAAAGCAACTACAAAGGACTAATTGCAGGAGAGCATCCCCTAGCAGAAGAACTGCTGCACCCAGTAATGCCATTTTTGGGCCTCCCAGTCCAAGCTGGCCATAAGGGGAGTGCAAGTTTAAGATATGGGTTGTTCAGTTCATTAGGAGGTGTATTGGCCAAAGTAAAAGATCCTGGGACCCAAGAGCTTCTGTCACATCTTACTTATTCCTACCACCTACATTGAGCATCTTTTGCTCCTCAAAAGTGGAAGACCTTTCTCAGATTGAACAGTGGCCGAAGACTGTTGTTCCCTATATGCTAGGCAGATCTGACTTTAAAGTCATGGATGCCATCACCTCTGCTTCACCTTGTGATCAAGAGAGAAAGGTCATCCTCATAATGGGCTGAAAGGTTGCAGTTTTTTCACATCTGTGACTTTGTCTTCTGGGTTGCTTTTTTTTCTTCTTGGGGAGGGGCAGGGTGCTGGTGTTTCCTGAGGTATTTGGAAACAGACTCTTATTTCATAAAGAATCCCTAAGTGCTGATTTGGTATAAGCAGAACAGTCTTCATTATGCTTTATCAGAAAATACTTCTGTTTCTCTTTACATAATTCAGACTAATGGAGTTTTGTGTATTGGTCACTCAGTTTGTCCCCCAGTCACATGTCTCCATCACCTGAAAGCAGGTGTCACTTTAAATCCCATGATGCTGTCACGGGTCACACTATGCCCTAGACCTGAGGGAGGTAAAACGTGACCTTGCCACAGGCATTGGAGCCAATGTAAGGAATCTGTCCTCTGTGGCAGGGGAAAAGCCATGTGTTAGAAGTGATGGAGCCACCTCTGAGGCAGTTTTGAAAGCTGTTTTTTGCTCAGAGAGAATTTGAAACATTTCCAGCCTTCTCTGTTTCCTTTTGCAAACATGGAGCAATCTTGGGGTTTCAGTCTTGTCTTCCCAACAAATGCTTGGTGCAGAAATGTCCAGGTGTGATTTCCTCTGGTGCTTCTTCAACAAGCTAAAAGTCAGGAGGAGAGAGACTAGACCATGGAGGAGGAAAGCTTCATTTGAACAGCATCTAAAAGAGGCTGAAAAAAAAAAGCACTGTAAAAACCTGACTAAATGTAAAGTCAATAGATGGTCACCAAAGTCATTTGGGATGCATGAAATAAAATACAGCTGCCTTCCCTGAAAGCTTGTTTCTTGCACCCTGCATAGGGTGAAGGAAACTTGTGCATAATCAGGGATTTTTGTTTGCAGCAGGTTCACCTGTGCTCTTATGTTAAGAATATATGCTGTAGCTTGTAGATAGCTAAAGGTATGAAGGGAGAATTCTTTTTATCACTTGCAAAACCAAAGCCACCTTTTATGATACTTGTTTAATAATCTAAGATAGCAGAGGAGCATGGGAAACAGCGCTTAACCTTGAAGATCAACTTGGAAAAAATGCTCTGAAGAGGATTTATATGGTAACAAATTTAACAATCCACTGAATTGCTTTTTCTCTTGAGATGTGAACTCTTATAGCTCTGCAATAGAGACATGGTGTAAAAGACTTGAAAAAGTATGCTTTCAGTTTTTGAAACAAATTTTCCTTGTGGCCAAGTTTAAAAAGTAGTGGGAGACTTATTTTTGGTATAGTAAAATGAGCAAGAGCTACTTTTATATATCTGGTTTGAGTTTGTTATTGGGTCTTGCTGAATTTCTTAATTGTTATGTGGCCGTCTTTTTTGGTTTCTCTCTTTTTTTTTTTGTTTCTTTTTTTAAGCTGATTCATTATTGACTTATGTCTTATCTCCACCACATGGTTCACAAGCAGCTGAAGAAAGGAAGGAAAAATAGAATTGTCCATTTTGTGACCATGCCAGGGAGATGTTTTAAATATTATTCAAAGAATGGAACAAAAAAACCACTGGTTGTAAAATTGAAAACCACAGTAAACCACCCCCAAACACCTTTTCATAGTAATACAAAAAAAAACCAAACCAAAACAAAAAACCCACCACCACCAAAAAAACAAACAACAAATGCAACCCAAACCAGAGCAATTTTCTATAACATAATAGCTTTTTGTGAAGTATGTACGATATGGGTCTTCTGCTTCCTTATTCTTCTTGGGTCACATTGATCAGAGGCATGACCTTTCCTTGTTAACTAAATGATTCGTTAGATTTTTCAGAAAATGACTTCCTGTCTAATGCTGCTCTGGGCTGAGATTTCAAGCAGGCTATTAACATGCATCATATTGTATCTTTCCTTGCATTGTTATTTTAACTTCTAATTGAGGCTGTCTTTTATTACAGTAGCTCTTACTGCCATTTTGCTGTAACTCATTTCCTTGCAATTAGGTATGTCCCATCCCTGGAATGTAATTTTCTTTGTGCTGGTAAATGCACAGCAGAAGTTTTACATGAGTCCTTTCATTGGACTTTTGCGTTCGACAATAAACAAGAATCAGAAGCCAGTGTCTCCAAGGCAGGATTTTGCAGTGCTAGAAGCACTTCAGGCAAATGCGCTGAGGCTGGGGCAGAGCTGGCATGGATTAAAAGAGGAGAAAATTCTCCATGAAAGACTGAGGGTGAGCTGTGGGTGTTTGTTGTTCCTATTTATCACTCGTGCAACCAGTCCAATGTGGAGAGATAAAGGGGAGGGGGAAGCCTTTTTCAGTTGTGGCAAGTTGTGCAGTGTCCATCTCTATGTTGAATGTTACTAAAATGGACTTGTTGGTCTCAGCCTAACTTTAAATGGAGAGGAAGGGATGTCATACAAACCAGAGGTTTCTTCCAGAGCCAAAGATGGGGCCTTGCTCCCAGCCTTGAGGCATCTTGTCTGGGGAGCCAGGAGGAGGTGAGATCTGCACTAGCTGTAATTCAGTGCCTTCCTGCAGGACCTCATCCTTAATCCTGCTTTCGGTATGACCGCACATATTGGGTTGGGATGACTGGCTTGGGAAGGAGCCTGTCAAAACACTCTTTTAAATAAAAGGTGAACGTTTCAACACTGACTATTTTTGAGTGAACAAAAAGTGCCTTTTTCTTAGTCAGGCATCATGTAACTATACTAAATGTACTGTTCCAATAAAAACATAACGGGGTATTGATGGGTGTGCTATAACCGTACAGCTGTTATTTATTTCCATGCTGAAGTTTAAGGTATTTAGTTCGGTTGTGATTTGTTTCTGATGTCTGGTTAGAAGTTTCCAATCAGCCTTACACAAAGGGTGTTGAGCTGCCTCTTAATTAGTATTGAACCTTCTGGGAAAGGACTGCTGACTCACTATATAACTCACTCTGCAACTGCTTTGTCATTTGTCATACGCCACTAAGCAACTCTTAAGATATTAGAAACCATCTGTCAGTACCTCCCTCAGCTGGATCCAAACTGACAGCTTACGAATAAAAGCCTCCCCAAATCAAAGTCAATCTTCTGAGCTATTCAGTACCATGAAACAAATGTTTCATGTGGAATAAACTGAATATTAATGACTTTGGTGCAAAAATGAACCTTTAGAGTTGTCTCTCCCATTTTTTCAGACATTTTCTCTGTCTTTGTTTCTGCTTAGAGTGAGTGGATATCGTCTTGGATTGCAGCTCTCCATGGGGTTGAGCTCTGTACTTCCATGTAGGTATTTCAATACCATCCCCCCTCCTCTTTTGCTTAAAGAGCTAAAACAGAGAATGAGGGCCTTTGGGCTCTGGATCCCACCATGGACTGGATTCAGAAATACAAATTCTGGATGAGACATCTCTTGAGCTTCTGATCATCTCAGTGCTGCAGCCTATTACATTACAGCTTTAGTTCATAAACTCAACCCTTTAAGGGAAGATGTCAGTGAATATGTTTATTCATATAGGCTTCCAGATGTTACACTGAAGGTTGGGGCCATTAGTTCCTATGAAAGCTAGTAGAGAGAGGAACTTGAGTTTACCTCTGCTCAGACCTTAAAGGGATACTCTTAATATAGGGCTTCTTTATAAGATTTATTTAGAGAAAAAAATCGTTTAAAGTTTTTTTTTTTTTTTTATTTTGCAATTAAGGTTTGTATGTGTATTTATCAGGGGAAGTGAATATGGACTAGGAGAGAATAGACAAAATGAATATAAACAATGTACTTCAAAATTTATGAAAACTACTTACTTTTCATCTCTGCTTTTGGGGATAGGATCTTGAAATAGTAAATTCCATGCCGTCCTCCTAGTATCTTCCCCATCTTTGTGCAAAAGGGAGGGGAAATATTTGTCTATACTTCAGATGCAGGCACATCCCAAGTAGGTAATATTAAAATGCCTGGGAAGAGGCCAGTGGCAAGTGCAGCACCATGCACCCAGTGAATGCCTGTTACACGTGCACCACTTGGAGACACCCCACCCCCCCAACGTGAAGAGTCGTTGGTCATCACCTTTTCACAGATTAACAGACTTCAAATGCACAGCCTGAAATGAGAATGTCAGTGGAAAATGTGCTGCCTCCGTGTGCAGATGTGTAAATCTGGATTATTATTTGTAGGTTTTGTTGTTTATTTTTACACTTATTTTGAAGAAAATGTAGCATCTTCACTGAAGTCTCATGTGAAAATGACATCAGTAGCTGTAGGCTTGCCTTCGTGTCAGTAAAACATGAACTGGCTTAAATGAATCACCTCTTTCAGGAGTATGCTGTGCTTCTAATTAAATGAAAAAAAAAAATCAAGACATGGGCATGTTGTTATGAGAGTGAGTGCACTGGGTATCTGTGTTATGACCAACTTAAGGAGGATGCTTTCTTTTATGAAGGCTTTTCACATCCAAAGCAAGCAGAGATTAGATTTTTTTCTTTTTTTTTGTTTCCTACACTCTCTTTCTTTGTCCTGTACTAAGATTGTGCATCTTAACTTCCTGCAGCCTCACCCATTTCCTCCAGTGTGCTTTTGCAGGAGCCAGCATCCCTGTTGCCAGACTGCAGTACCAGCAGAGCTTCTCTGACCTGGAGCTCAACCAGCAATAGCGATTACGCTGTAAACATGGGCTGGCTTGGTTGCTTTTACTTTCAGTAGGACTTCTCCCTTGAAAAGAATATCTTTAGCACTCACTCAACTCCAAATGTCTTGAATTCCTTATTAACAGCATTCACCATTTAGGGGTTTTCCTCTGTGACCTGGAAGGTGAGCCCCAGGTGTGGTAGGCGATGTTGACATAAGCAGTTTGAAGCTCCAGTTCTGGCCAAGAAGAGGATGAATCTTTAATGCCTTCTGCCTGAGCTGCATTGCGTTTTTATGCATCACAGAAAGTGCTGCATTCAATCTTTATTTAGGTTTTCTTATCAGGTATGAAATGAGCTGATGGCAAAATCTGCAGTTGCATCAGATTTTTAAATGATGGAGATAGATGGCTGTAATCTTCTGTCATTTGACATGATTCTTACCCCTACATTTTTGTGCCCCAGCAGAAATGATAGGAATTCAGATGATAATAAGCTGGCATCCAGATGCACGGCACACACGCGTGTATGCACAAAGTATTGATTTAAATATGCCCTGACAAGCTGGTCAGGCAGCAATCTGAAGGAAATGAAACTTCTGAAGTGAAAGAGAAATAATGACAATAATGAAGAGGCAGAACATTGATTTTAATACGTAGCAGCAGTATGAAGATCTGGGTCTGATGAATCAGAAGGGGGAAGCTGGGACAGGAGCCCTCTGTGATTTGTTGCATACATTTGTTTCCATTTTTATCCATTAGCAGCACTGTGAGCGTTTGGATGCAGCTGAGAGATCGGGAATGGGGAGTAGCAGGGAGGGGAACTTGGGCTGTTAAAGTGTTGATAGGTGGTGAATTTATATCATTTAGCTTTCTAATTTCCTGTTAAAACACCCAGTCCCCTTTGTCTTATATTTAACATAAATAAATAAATAGCACACTTACCATCCCATTTCTGCATTCCAAGTGGCAGCTCAGGAGCATTTCCATCACCTCAACAGTTTTATGGAACTTTCCAGTAAGGTGGCAGGTCTTGGAGGTTGGTGCAGTACCATTAGTATACGCCTCTGCAAAATATTTCATCCTTTTGTGACTCCCTTTTGATCATTTAAGTTTACGTAGCTCTAAGTTCCTAGAGAGAATCTGTACACGGCCTTCGCTTTGTGGTACTGAGTTTCTTTTCATTGCTGAAGTGCGGCAGCAGGCAGGATGCAAACCTAAATGCATGCTGGAAGGAAAAAAAGTGTTTTACAGCAGTTGCTGTGGGAGCTGTTTTTCATAAAGCCTGTGACATGAAAAAATATGGAGAAATTCAGGGGTACAGTATTGCCAACTTCTGTCTTCAGCTGTGAACACACTGACCTCTGGTATCTATAGATGCAGCCTCTGTGTGCCCAGGTAGAGTTTGACCTTACATTTGAATGGAAAACTAGCGACATGCAATGGCATATGTTAATAAATTGACATAAAAGAGGAGAGAAAGACTTAAGTACCTTTGACTATGATCTTGTATTTAATTTAGCGCTGCATTCTATAGATTTTCAGTAATGACATAAATTTTGAATAAACATTAAAGAAGGAGAGGGGTTTCAGGTTTTGACAATAATGTGACTATAGTTGATAAGTAGTATAGATTTGTAAATAATAAACTCTGTCACAGTTTGGAGCATAGTAGAAAGTTAATGGAATAAATACTAGTGCTTGATGCAGGATGTTTGTGGGGCTTTTGAAGCATTTGGTGGATTTTAAACACGCATCGTTCTAACAAGGGAAGATACTTCAAAATGAGTTGGTTGAAAAACACTCCCTGGAGTTGACTCGAGGATAACAAAAACAGTAGTGATTTAACCACCTCGGTAACTGTTGATAAAATTAGCAGATTAAATGAGATCAAGAGATCTACATAGTAGTAAGAGTGGAGAGGTAGATTGTAACTAGCCTTTAAAACAACTAGAAATGTGTAATATGCAGCATAATATCATATGATTTGGCAAGTTAATGCATCTATGGGGAAATAATCCAAGAGATGATGATATATACTATGAAGGGAAAGCTGGGAAAGCAGTGGTGCATAGAGAGCCCGGAGCATGTGGACAAATGACACTTCTAAGTTGGCTATACACTAATAGGAGTAATACTTGCAAAAAGGAGTTATTAATGCTGTACTAAGAAAGGGCACGTCACAGGCGCAGGAGAGTAACTGCCCCTACTTAAATATCTGTTGGATTGCACCAAGACTATTAAATTAAATTACAGCTGCTTCCCATATTGAGACATAGGAGGAAACAGAAAGGGCTCAGCAAAAAGCAGCAGATGGATTTCAGGCCTAGGCTATGAAAAAAGTTAAAAATGAATACGTATGGCATATCTGTATACAATGGATAATTATTAGAAGAACCCATGTATCTATGGAAAGAGGAGGCAAATCTTAAGGGAAATGTTTAATGTCACAATAGTTGCAGAAATATGGAAAAATAAGAGAAAAAATAGAATGAGTTACAAAAATATTTTTGCAGAGATTTGTTGAGTCATGTGAAACATAGTCAAAAAGAAGATTTTTGACTGTGTGACATAATAAAACAAAGTGGCAGCTTTCAGAGCAGCAGTGGGGTGGCAGAGCTGGGCTGCAGGTGGTGCAGCCTGGCTGTCTCCCCTCTGAGCCCAGGCAGCTGGTGGAGAGTACTTGGACTGGCCCAGGCTGAAACTCTTCTCAAGACCCTAAAGCCAGCCAGAGAGCTTTGAGTTCATCAGCAATTCAAAGTGGGATTGTTTGTGCCTTTAAGAAATATATGCAAATGCTAGGCTAATTTACTAGTTGGTTAGTGGGTAGTAATATGGAACCTGTTCTGATGTCTTGTTGATAAGCTATTTATGCATACCAGGCAGAGCAGAAGAACTGTGTGAGAGGGGGTTTTGTGTAAGAATGTTGGAGTATTAGAAAAATAACTAAAGCAATGCTTCCTTGCTACTATTTGATATTTAATAAGTCATGAGTTTACAGTAATACAGGAAGAATTTGTTCTTTGTAGGAAGAAACCAGGTGGGTTTTTGTTATCCTTTTAATTTTCCAAGAGTAACATTTGTTTTGTTGACTGGCATGTTTTAGTTTTATGTTGTACATTCTTGAATGCATTGTTTTGCCTCTTTATTTATCTGCTTCCAGTTTGTTATTAATCAGTATTGTAGATGATGTCATGTTTCGTTTAGGAGATTATAGGATTTCTGATTTTAAATAAATAAATAAGCAAAACCAGCAAACAAGCAAAACCCAACCTGATAAATATGTAGTATACAGACTTTTACATGTTATTTTTATCTGGACAAGCTTTGAGCTTTATTGAGGAGTATTTTAGAAGGAGCTATTAAAATTGTGATGAATAGCAGTGGGACACCACTAAAGCACTAATGATCCATGGAGCAATGACACTAAAACAAGCTTGAGGTTATCAGCCTTTCACTTTTGAGACTTATGTTACAAATACTTCAACCCCTTGCCAAGGAACCATTCCTTTGTTTTGTTAACTGTTTCCTGAGATTGGTAAATTCCTTTGAGTCCTAAGTGTTATAGATGTTCTCTTTTCCTGATGGAAATTACTTGCTTTGTGCTACTTTGCACATGTGTGTTTGCCATTTGTTGCTGTAGATATCTTCCCTTCTACAGTAAAAGGGAGGGCATATGTGGGGGTGAGGATGGTGCCAAAAGGGTTTCCCTGCTCTTGAAGTGCTGCCACTTGAGAATGTGGAGCGGTTTGGCGCATAATGGGGCAGCTTTTCTAATGCATTAGGATTTCTGCTTGTAAAAAGATTTTTATAGCAGTGTTAATTTTGTATTTGATGAAACATGTTCTGTAGCTAGTCCTATCTTGTAATAACATTTTCTTTGTATAGATTTCATCGTTACGCACACCTGATTAGTGTTTTGCGGATGAAAATAGCCCAAAGAGTCTTCCAGACCATTTTTTAATGGTGTCCATTTCTTTTATTAAAAGAAGTGAAGTAGATAGAGACAGCGGGAGGCCATCACAGTCTTGTCTTTTGCTTCATATACTTTCTAAGGCAAGATAGATATGTAAGATGTTTGGTTACCCCCAATGTAAGCAGGGTGCAGCGTCTAGCCTGTTACTGTTGTAGCACATCCAATAATTGATGTTTTACAAAAATACATATTCCAGAAAGGCAGGCAGGCAGTGGCTATTCAGTGAACCATTTTGATAGTTTTATTCGTCAGTAGATCTTCACATCAAAAAGTGGTCATTAGTTTGAGTTTTACTGGCTTTTTCAGCCATTTTCCTGTGCAGTTTTTCATTGCTTCCCTTGTCCATTGAATGATAGAGAAGCTCTTGAGCACTCAACACGTTCTTCCTATGGCAGCTTTTGGGCACTGTGTAATTAGGTCACTGTCCAACCTTTTCTAATGTGATATTATGCTTTATGAGTCTTTAACTACATGAGGCATTTTTTATTGCTTAAATTGCACTTGGCACTCTTTTTTGCACCCTGTCCAGTTTCTCAAGCTTTTCAAAACAAACAAATCCAAACCAAGCAAAGTCCACCAGAGATACTTGAGTTAAATATCAGATTCTAGTATATGGCTTCTTATACAAGGCAAGTAGCAATCTTTCTAGTACTTGTACTCGGTCTTCCCCTATTTATAGAAGCAACGACTGAGTTAAATCTGTTGTCACAGTTGCTGTTCACTTACCTCTTCTCAGTCATTTTAGAATCGTCATATTCTGGGATGTGTTCCCTGGTACTACTAGTGTTGTCTGTGTTCCTTACATATTGTATTGGGATGGTTAATTGTGTGTCTTCACTAAGCTATTATGATAGAAGCATTTGGTAACACAAAGAGGTTATTTAACAGTGTGCAGCGCTGGGAGTTGCCCAAGCTAGCTCTCATTCAGCTGGTAGATGGGAGTCTGGTTGTAGTAACACAGAATTAATTCAGGCTAACTCTCTGAGTGTTGCACTAGACTAGTGAATTCAAGGTACCGAGTTGTGTGGTGCAGCAGTTCCTGTGGTGGGATGTAGGTTTCTGCAGTGAAAGAGCACACAACTCTCAACAGGTCTCGGTTCTTATGTTTTATTTGTGCTTATTGTTCAAATGTTTAAATACCTTTACACAGTTGTAGTTCAAATGGTGACCCAAAATAAATTACTAATTCTATTTAAAAGATCATCACCTAAACCAAAGCCTTGGAATTTAAAGGCTGTACAGAAGTGTCAATGATACCAGCCATATGCTGTGAACACTGATGTACAAGAATATGGCACTCTTTTTTGAGGCTATGAAAGCCAGTGTATTTGCATGGAAACTTAAGGGATACGCCTCCTCAAATAGGTGCGGTTTCAGAAGATGCCAGAGAAGTCCTGGTGTGGAAGCTAGGCTTCAAATTTGAGCCCAGCTAGTGCTGTGTTTTTCTCACAAATCTTTCTTCAGAACACAAAATGAGAAGAAATACCTTGGTCATTGAGTCACAGGTCAACCAAGTCCAGGGTAGTCTACAGAGTATCTACATTGCTGGTCTCAGGAGGCCACAGAATACCTGGCACCAGTCTTTTAAAATGTCATCATAGCCATAACAGCACTGGTGAGGCATAGTAGGGGAACAGGGTTTGCTTATGCTGCAGAGGGATCCAAGGAGATCTTTTCACTTGGCAGGAAGAGTTCCTTCCTCACCTCAACTTGGTTATGTCTTTCAAGTTCCCTGTGTGTTAAACCAGACTACAGTAACAGACCTCTGTGCTTTTCATTCTTCCTTAATGGTGGTTGATTGTCAATCCTCAGAAGATGGCAAAATTTCCATTTTCAAATTCCCAATTTCAAATTTTGTATTGCCAAATGAAAATTTCCTGGAAGGTACATAGGGCAAGCCTGGGTTGCACTGTGCTGTAGTGTGACCATCAAGCCTTTGCAAGGTCTGCACACACAGACCCTACCGTGCAAATATGTTGCAGACAAACATGAAAAGGCGATGATCATTTCTTCTCACGGAGATCAGCAAACTGGAAACTGCAAAAGCTTCATGCCACAAGCTTATGTCAGCATTAATATCATACTGTTCCTATTAGGGAATTGTCAGACCTCATCCACAGGTTGCTTGGTTCCCTACCATCTTGGTACCCTCTTCTGAGTCTGGTGCCTGTGTGTAGCATGGCTTGCTTATAGGGACAGGACAGTGAGTGCTGCTCAAGCTTGGGAATTAGAGTAAGATGTGAACCTACTAGCAAGATAAGTTAACAGCTCTATCCAACAAACATATTGTAATCGTGAGAGTCAGAACCGATTGTTCCAACTGGAATATTATTTTTTGTTCTTTCCCCTGTTGCTTATTTTTCCCTATCCTGTATATCTGATAAGTTTTACTAGTTTTTTTCCATATTTTGGGGGGTTTTGGGCACACCAGTTCTGCTTCTGGGATGAAATAGTTGATATGGCCTGGTAAGGTGCAGTAGTCAGTGCCAGTTGTCTGGTTATTGCTCATGCTGCAGACAGACATCCAGCATGTGACCTAATTTCATTATAGAAACCCACTCTGTTTTGGAAGAGCAGCTGCTGCCATGTCTTCCTGCAGCTTGAACACAGGTAGGAATACAACTATATCAGTGAATTGGTGTTACCCTTTGTCTTAGTCTTGGAGGAAGGTATTGCTGGTTGAAATTCTGCTGTGCCATCTCTTCTTTGTGCTGCATCTCTAGAGCTATAATCTTTCATTGCCATCCTTTTTGATGGTTATCTTGAATATAAAGACTTACACATAAAGACTTACTGTGTTAATTCCTAAAAATCTCTTTGTAGAAGATTAAATGACCTTACATTGTATTCTAGACTCATCCCTCCAAATACACATTTTATTTTCTAGTGTGATATTCCAATTTCACGGCTGTTAAATAGGTTGATAAAAATATGGAAACAAAGCAGTATAGCTAGAGAGAGGTATAATTATTCCACTTTTGTTCAAGTGGTTTCAGTGGAATCATAATCTGATTTTGTTTTTAAATGAGAGTAAAACCAGCTGTTTCCTGCTAAGTGTAAGAGATTGTCTGTGTTTCCAGTATGGTAATTTTGAGGAAATGCTTTGCTTTGTTTTGTTAAAGACTGATGTAGCAATGGAAGGTCATAATTTTCACTAATTGAAAAAGCCTCTACAAAGTACAGAGCTTTACAGAAATTGTAATTACAGGAGTCTTTAACCACGTAGTGTAGCATGTGGAAGCTACTTGTAAGACAGAGTCATCCTTTAGTTTTGAGATTACATTAAATCCCAGAGCCTGTAATTATATGCATGTTGCTGGCAGGAGCCCATGCTGGGTTGATTGTGTTCATTGAACAGGGTCATTACTTCTTGTTTCTCTCCATGAGATCTGCAAGCATCCTGGACAATGCAGCGCCATTTGTGGTACCTACTCCTTTCACTGCTTCTTCTGCTGGGAGAGCAGACAGACTGCCTTGCTTCTGCTTTATTTCATTATATTTTGAAAAATAATAGCTTCTTTACTAACCGCCATTTCAGAAGAGGACAAATTATTACTAATGCTCCAGACAGTAAGCTCTCTCCTATCATCAGAAACCAAAGGAAAGGAAAGGTACAGCCACATGTACGTATTAGAAATGGAGTGATACTTGAAATGGTTTGCAAGCTTTTGGTTTCATGAGCAGACTTCTTTCTGAGTTAAATCTCAACTAGCTGTGGCTGTGCTTAAAATTACCATTGAGAGAGTACAACATACTTGAGCTACTAAAATTTTCTTTTTGTAGTATATGTGGCATCTTCACATTTTATAATTCTAAATCCAAAATTATTTTAAAACTGTGGAGCTAAGGAAGCCTGGGGAAAGCCAAACAGTCTGTTTTGCCAGCAACTGAAATGAGGTTGGGAATGAAAAGTCAAGAGTTGCACTATGTATCTCAAAGATCTCTTGAGGACAGCTTCTCCAGTAAGAAACATCTCAACATTTGTATATCAGCATGGTTTCAGTGAAAAGGACAGTTTTATTTTTTGCCAGTAATTAATATGAACTGGAAAGAGAAGGTATTTTTGTGAAGCTCTAGGGTGGGATTGCTGCGAAGGATTATATAGGGAATGCTGTCCCTTGCATTATGCTGGAGTGTAGCATGTACTGGAGGGTTACTGAAATATAAAAAAGGTGTATGTATTCTGTTTCCTTTGACACTACATTATACATTTTGTAAAATATATTATTAAATCAGACTTAAAAAAAAAAAATCAATTAAAATATGATTCTCTGCTATAGTATAAAATGCTTTAATAAAAACCCGTACCAGAATGTGGCGATATTGACTGATTTTACCACCAGTTGTTTAATACCTGCTGATTCAAAAAGGCTGACATTGCTTGGAGCCAATAAGCAAAGATTTTTTTTCTATTCTGAAATCCCCTAAATTCTTTTTTACTAATCTATTTCTAAGCAATGAAGCTATCATATTTGGATGATGCCACAGCAGTGGTGTTTCGGCATCAACTCAGATCTTTAACAGCTCTATTCTTGTCATCTGTTACCACTTCCAGCACCTACAAATCCTTGCTTTCTAACATGTTGCACCTTCTATGTGAAATGTTCTCCAGCAACGATCCTCTGAAGCTGGAGCACCTTTTATGACTTCTAATGACCTGTAAAGCCTTCTGCTGCAATGTCTGTGTGAAATTGCCTGACTGTTGCAAAAGTGGTTAATATGTCTAGAAAATAGCTGCTGTGGTTGATTTAATAAAAATGTAAATTTACAAGACCCTCCAAATTATGCAAAGCTGACAAGTTGTCCATGTTGATAATCTGAGCGCTGGGGAATAACAGAGGGGTTTTATTGTGCTTTCCTTTTTATTCTCTCTCCCGGTAGTGAAGGGGAATCGTTATAATAGAGCAGTATCCATTGCAAAATGCTGGACTGACTGAATCTGCTGCTGCATGGGAATACAGCTCTTCACTCTGGGATGAAAAATGTTCAAAATCTGTTTTCTTAAGATTGAGATTCTTGCTTTTGTTGCTGGTTCTTGATTGATAGAAGGATGTATCAAATACAATAGTGGAAATGTTTCAGTTCTCAAAACATGTGTATCCAATGTGGCCATTTGTTATTTTCAGAGCTAAAGTGATTCGTTTGTTGCTTAAAAATCTGACTTTTTATTTGAATAATGTGATAGGTGCCAGCAGTATCTTTTAAAGCGATGGAACAAGGTATTGAGCTGTACACAATGTTAATGCTTTCAGATTTCATAATATTTCAAGTTTCTTATGCAGGTAGATCCACTAGATATCCCTGTGTCTTCCTAACACGTAAGATATTTGATATCTGTATTCCTGGTTGCCTTAATGTTTTATTGAGGCTGTAGTTCGAGTACATTGCTGTCTTCATTGAACCTCATGAGCTGGCTTTCTTTAAAGGTCTAGTGCATTGGTGTACATCACTATGACCAAGCAGGTAGTCTGTGGTGCATCGCCTTCAGTGGTGACACACGAATGCGACCTGTAAACAAAAACAGGAGCACAATCAAGGCAGCTCATGTGGACAAACCCCCTGTAAAGGGAAAGAGAGGAGAGGGATGTAACTGGTTTTGAGATGCTGCTCAGTCAGCGTGTGAAAGGAAATTTTAACTTGATGCAGCATGTGAGTGGAATTTGACAAAGAAGTATCTTCTGGGTGTATATATTCCTACAAAATGGAAGGGTCTGAATATCAGAGTTATGTTTTCTGGATTAAAAAATGGATCTCTGGCAAACTTGTATTTTTTCCCCAAACACAATTTGGTATTTTGCAGAATTTGTATTCTTTATTGAATACTGTGTTTTCACAGGAATTTCCCAATTGTGCTTACATGTCATGCTATATAAAGGTTACAATCTTCAATTTCATTTAGAGAAATTCCATTTCATATCTTTTTTTATCCTTCAGAGAAGTATAATAGATCTTAACTTTTTTGATTCATTTGTTTCAGCTAATGTGATCTGATAAGATTAACCAGAAGATAGTGTTACATAGCGTATGTATATTATAATGCCTGTCTTGTCATAGGGAACTATAAGCTTCTTTCATCTAGTGACCTTCTACTGAGTATTTATGAATACAAACTCAGTTGAGAGTATAGTTGTGTGTTATATATATCCTGGGGTTTATAAATAACCTTTCAGACTCCTGAAGAAAGGAATGACTGCAGCAATAAAAGTGATACAAATTCATGCTGCTGTTCAAAAGGATCAAGATGAAAAAAGAGATTTTTACATATGAGCCCAGAGAAAATAGTAAGAACATTTGTAGCTCTGATAATTAAGAAGGAAGGAAAATAATTAGTAAAGACTTCAACCTGTGTTGTACAGAGTATAAATAAGTTTTCAGTATGCCTGCAGGTTTTTAATCTAATATTACACTACCTTCCCTTGCACCACACCTCCAATTTTGTGGTGTTGTGTTTGGTGTGGGGATTTTTTGTTTGGTTGGGGTTTTTTTTGTATTTTGCTTTGGTTTTACCCTTTTTTTTTTTTCTTCTGAACAACCAGTTTAGTCCATCTGCAGAGTTGAATGACTGACACCTCAGAAAATGATGGCTGACTCTTGGATAGTTGAGAGGGTTAATAGTCACAAAATCCTTAATTTGGTAAAAGAACATATGTTCTGAGCAGTTAAGAATACCTGAGGTATACTTAAATTTATTTCAGAAGCAGGACTTTGAGCATGAACAGTTCTGGCAATCGTGGTGATCACTCTCCTGCAAGAAGGTGGTAAAACCATGAACAGCATGAGTGAATGTTTTATCAATCAATCCAATAACTGGGTTACTTTTCTTGAACTCCCAAAAACTAGAAAAAAACCCAAACCTGCAGTAAATATGGCACTACATTCAGTGCTGTACTCAAAGTACAGAATCTTTGTCATATGAAATCTTTCTGAGGAATTCAAAATTACCTCCTTTGGCAAGGACAGAAAAAATTGTCTGAAGAAACAGAAGCCAATATAATCCTATTGATTTGGTCGAAGTGGCTATTGCAGTGCTTCAGAGGCTATTTAGCATATGCATCAGTAATCTAGATGAAGTATTAATACAAAAACTTTTCAGATCAGGGACTACATCTCTGTTAGTAAAGCCTTACTCGATCGGGTCTGCAGCTGGTTTTGCATATATATCACAGTTTCTGTATCGTTATTACAGGTTTATACATTTTTACATAATCCCACTGGCACTCAGCATGTCCCTTATACAAAGGCTTGATTTTTCTCCTGTGCCTCAAGTCTGGTTTTCACAGCCTTCTAGCTCCACAAGTGTGCTTGCTTTTGTCTCCTCTAGCAAGGAGGCTGAACCAGGGTAAGTCGTGGAGTCACATCACAAAGGCAAGTAGTGAGTAATTCTTTCTCCTGGTGTAGATACAACCTCTAGCTGTTCTCTGCACAGCAGAAATCCTTAAGGATGTCAAAATTAGACTCTGAAAAGAGAGAAGACAAATTGAACTCTTGAGTTGAGAGCTGCTCACTAAAACCACCTTCTTTTGAAGGGCCAGGAGGAGCACTGCAGGCTCACCTGGCTCTGATGCTGGCAGATGCTGGCAAGGTCCATCTCCAATGATGTGGGAGCAGAGACCTTTCTGCCTGAAGGTAAATAGTGCTGAGCCCACACTCTACACAGTGTTCCTTGTCTATATTGAGTGGGAAGAATCAAAGAACAAATATTAGAGTGGCTAAACAATCATCTTACAGAACCTTCTGGTTACTGCTGAGGGAAGGGGTGTTGTTTAAATGGGTCTGTCTGGGCATGACAAGATTTACAGCATCAAGGCTGGGCATCTGGCAGGTCAAATAAGGATTTTAGATGCTGGTCTGCAGAAAGGGAGCAGCAAGTTCAGGGCAGCTTTGACATTTCAAACCTGAAAGAGCCATGAGCAGGGACTGTATGCTCAGGCTATAGTCTTGTGATTTTCTCTGCAACAGCTTTACTAGTGGAGCAGAGAGAAGGGAAATCAGATACAGGGTGGTATTGATTGGTATAATTGGGGTGGTATTGATTGGTATAATTGGTGTAAAGTCCTGTTATCTGAGGAGGTGGCAAATTTTCTTTTCAAAAAGTGTACTGGCAGACAGACAGCCACTTACTCTTCTCTTGGTTTTGTCTTTATGGGGGGAATGAGAATATGCATCTTCTTTCCATGACAGTCCATGATTTTCCATTTTCTTTCTGGACTGCTAAATTGTACTGGCTTCAACCTCCACCTTCTTCCCCTGGTTTCACCCCTCCCTGTAAGCCGTGTCCTTCCCTGGCCGGAGGGCTGTGGTTATGGGTCTGGAGCAGTCAGGCCACAGCTTCAGGTGCATCTGCTTTGCTGCTGGATGAATTTTACAGCTGTTTGGTACAACAGCAGCTACAAGAAGTGATAACAAGGTTGGTGAACAGATGACTCAATTACCCCATCTAGTTTTAATGACAATGAAATAAAATCAATTTTCACTGGGCCTGTCTGGGCAGTTGCAGTTGTGCTGATGGAATGTTTCACCTTGGCCTTGGAAAGGCGGCTGGTGCTGTAACCAATAAAACAAAAATAAGAAAAACAATCACTGTAATAGTGAGTTGGAATATGGGAACCAGGGAGCTGCTGATGCAGCTCAGAGCAGGAAGGGAGAGAGAAACGGCTCGAAGTGTAAAAACTGTGTCTGTACCTCCTGTAGCTGACAGTAGGTGTGCACTCTAACACCGGACCATAACATTAAATACAGAGATGGATAAAAGATGGCAGAAGATAAACTGAGCAATTTTGTAATCAAAGCAATTGGACAGTATATGAAGACAATCCTAAATATATCACCCAAGAGAAGCAGAAGTCTTGACAAAGAAATAATTATCTGTAGTTTTCAAGGAGAGTGTCTGGTGCAGCGTTTGGGTTTTGTGCGTAAATATGACTTGACAAACTTTATATAGCTTATTTTGGTTTACTTGTTTGTTTGTTTTTTTTTTCTTTAGAATGGGTGTGGAGTTTTGGCCTTTAGTGATTTTTTGGTTCCATAAAGGTGGGATAGAGTGGTGTGCTCTGTTGTTTTTTGAATGAATTGTAAAAGCAGGTTAATTTGCTGTCTGAATAAGTGTAAGGGGATGTAAAACTTCTGGTAGGCTGGAGAAGTCTTACAAAACCTAACAAATGGTGCAGTGTTTGGCAAAATCAATTCTCAGGTGCGCTAAAAGCTGCTCTCTTTTCTAGCGATGTAGAAAACCTGATTTGCCGTGTGTTTTCTGTGCAGCATCATTTTATTTATTTTAGTGTGACCAAATGTTTGGCAGTCCTGCCCACACACAACGATCCATCACTTCCCTCCAACTCTCTCCCTCCCCCTGTGGTCTGTGCTTCAACAGCGGTAATATACTTGTCTACGATTGTCAAAAAGCTTTCCTGGTGATAAAATCAGCCTTTTTCTTGTCTTCTTCCCTATAGACGTGTGAGATTAAATCTTTAATATGCTTAGATTGGAACATTTTCCGTTTGAAATAGGCTCCTTCTCGTCTAGAAGTAGGATTCCTGGTGGTTTTGTCCTATTTAACCAGAGGCAACCATAAGAGAAAGAAAGGATGTGAGGAAATAGGACAAAAATTGCCACGTCTGCTAAAAAACGGGGCCCCTTGCCTGGTACAGCAACCATCACTCCCTGCACAGTCAGGGAATGCAAGAGACTCGGGAACGGCTCCCTCTAATATCTGCTTCTGTGTGTGCAGTTGGATGCTTTCTAGCTTTTAAACGAATCCTGCCTTTCAAGCCTTCCATCTCCCCATGCAGGTTGTGGTGGTGGCAGCAGCAGTAGTAGTGAATGGCACAGCTTTGCCAGGTGACACGGAGCTGATCTCTGCATCAGCCAAGAGGAATTAAGCTTTGTCACTCCCCGCTGGGGCTACCTTTCGCCTGGTATGTGCAGGAGGAGGAATTCACCAGCTTCTGCTGCATTCACCCGCGCGGAGCCCTGAGTGCGCTTTGCCAGGGGAGGCAGGCAGCGAGAATGATCGCTGTCTCTTTTAAATGCCGCTGTCAAATCCTGAGGAGACTTGCTAAAGGTAACGTGCTTTCCTTCTTATTCATTCAAGGGCTCTGTTGCAACCTTCCAGAGACATGGCCTGGTGTTTTTACTTTTGAATATGACCGTCATTCCAATTTACTGTCAGGCAACAAAGAACTCTGAATACAGAAATGTGTAGGGGCTCCTTCAATGAAAACCCTCACACGTCCCATGCTGTGCTCCTGCTAGGAAGATAGGTTCCTGTTTTCTTCTTCTGCTTGTTTTTTTTTTTAATTGCTAAAGGGAGGATTTTTTTTTTTTTCTAAGTGGTGTGCTAAAGTTATTGTGGTGTTTAATTGTTTTGTATTTCTGGTAACCGTTCACAGGAGTCCCTCCTTGGTCAGAGCATGCTCTGTCTTACTGGGAATAACTGACAGTGATATTCAGGACCTATATCCAGGATGAGTTTCTGTTGTTTAATGTCTTTCATAGGCTGTTTCCATCTATGCTTCAGATGCCAAAGGCTATTGTATATGATGAAGTACAGACAGCAGCATGTTTTTTTTCAGGGCTGCTCTCGCATGTCACACTTGTGAAGTTAATTTGCCTGCTAGAGCAGTGTGCATTTTATATTACTGTAAATCTCTGTAGTCTCTGGTTTTATCACTCAGAACTTTAAAATACTACTTGCATCTTACTCTGATTCCTGTGTGATTATTAAAGCAGCTATGTGAAAACCTGTCTGGATAAGACCTCTTCCCTCTTCAGAAATGAGTATCTAGTTTATAAAAATAACTTAATTTTAAAAATCTGCTATGTTTTATAATTTTTCCTTCTCTGGGTAAAAAGGTTTGGCTTAGGATTTTGGTGTGGGTTTTTTTTGTTTGTTTTGATTTGGTTTTGGTTTCCTTTTTTTGTGTGTGTTTGTGGAAACTTCCAACATTATAGTAGCATTATGTGTCTGCAAATAAGAAGCAGCATCTGTTTTTTAGCTTGGGTACTGTGAAACATTTAATGGCCATTACTGTGCAGCTGGAAACACATCCGTATGTGAATGGAATTATTTGTATCAGCCTAGCTTGAAAAAACAGAAATCATTGATTATTAGTCAGTATAGCTCAAAATCAATCAGCATTTTGTTCTGTGGAAGTGTGAAGGAGTAAGATGCTAACACAACAAGATTGATTAATGGGAAAAGACAAGAATATCACAATCAAACTTACATAATGCATTTTCCTGTTCTTTAGATTGCTCTATAGGGCCACATTGTTAAAACATACAAACTCAAGTATTTATTAATCATCCCCTCCTCTGTAGATTTGCTTCTCTTTCCAGTTTGTGCTGGGTAATGTCTGTTTTTCTCGTGTGTAAAATGTTTCTATTTTGGTAGCTCTATTACACATTTATCAGGTTGGAAGTCAACGTTTTCTTTTTTTCCTGGTTTGAGTAGAAGAACCTTTTTGTCTGCTGATGTCTTTATAAGACAGATCTGGGCACTAATTTAGTCTCTTACTGATGAGAGTTGTTGCTCCACTTAAATACAGTTTCCCTGGGAATAATCAATATTCTTATACATCATAGCCATCTTAATTCTTTCATGCTTTCATCATTCAACAGAACTCAGGCTAGTGGGTTTTTTTGCCTTTGAAATAATCTTAACTTCCTTTGAGACTTCTCACTCTTCCCACTCCCTCCCGATAGGAACAGGCATGATACTATTGATTTTTTTACATTAAATAAGTGTGCTTTATGCTTGTCTTGCTATTAACAGTCAATAGAAAAAAAAGGCATTTTAGAGGTATGTTCATAGATATATTCTCCTGTAATCCTTATGCGTGCTGGACTGGAGTGACAGGCTCTTGAATTTTCATCATGTTGAGTAAAATCTTTGTTCTTTTAGCTAACTCTTCTGCCTTCTGTCACCATGGCTTTTGACTGTCAGATACCTGTTACGGACTGCTCAATGCAGGCTAGCAAAGGACAGAGGTGAACCTTCACGTTGTTAGTGTGGAGAGGACTCTTGGCACCAGCTGACAATCTCCTGCTGCTGCATCAGCTGGGACATCCCCTTTTCTTCTAGCTTGCTAGTCCTGGGGTTTGGCCCTTTAATTGAATTCCTTTTTTCCAAAAGTGATTTCCCTTGCTTGAGTGCATTTCCCCAGCCTGTCTCTGCTAGGGTCTTTTTCTTCTGCTCTAATCCTGCACCTTTGTGCCATTCCCAAAAATAGTTTTTGGTTTTGTTGGTTTCTTTTTTTTACTACCTTTCAGAGCCTGCCATGGTGAAAAGAAATAGGTGTGCTGTATGCTTAAGTGTGCTGTGTTTTTAATAACTGATACATGTGCAGTTAATTGTACATCAGAAAGTGGAAATACCTGCTTTCCTTTGTGTATGTCATTTTTCATGCCTGTCTTGACAAAGTAGGCTTGTAACTTAATTTATTGTTCTTTCAGGTAAGAATGCAAATGGAAATGCCTCCTCTGGGCAACTGGAAACTCTCTAGAACCAATTCTTAACCAACAGGGAGCTGTTCAGGCAATATTGTCTTTTATAACAATTACCCTCTCCTCTTCCTGTGCTTCATCTTAACCTTTCAAAGCAAAAAGCAGAGCTGCATCTCTTTGGATTTCTGTGCATGTTTAGTTTGTCATTTAAAAATCTCCATCTGGAGAACCTTCAAGTGTTCCGAGTGAATTTAAGGGGAAAAATACCATAGAGTTGCAGGCATGCTCTTCAAAACCTGGTCAGTCACCTATTGCTTCTCTTCCTTCTCATATCCCTGAGTCAGACCCTGCAGTATGACCACCTGTACCTCTCCTCCTCAACTCCAGGGTTATCTCCAGATGGGAACATTGGTCTCTTTCTCCGTCCTCTGCCCTCAAACTTGTGCCAATCATAGGACACGGGCATAGAATCACAGATGGTTTGGGCTGGAAGTGACCTTCAGAGGTCATCTAATCTAACCTTTCTCCACTCCTGGTACTCCTGATGTGACTGTCTACTCCTCCCATTGCTGTATTGCCCCTCGGTCCAAGGGCCTCAGCTGAGGCTGCTGTACACCAAGTATTCTTCCATATTTTCACTGTATCAACTACGCCCTCTTTGGGAAAAATATATGGCAAACAAGAAGTGTACAATAATTACTCGTGTGAAATTTAAAATACTATGATAATAGATCCCTTAATGTGTATTACACTTCAGTTTTGTGAGTGTTTAACTTGGAGGCTAGTATATTTTCAGTAATGAAATTGCACATTACCAAGCTTAGGTGAAGCTCTGTATTCACGTCAGTTAACAAGGCACCATGGAAGAAAAGTATTAGTTTATTTGATGATGTGATTTGCAAGAAGGATGCTGCATGAGACCATTTTCTCTTGCATGCTGAGACATGATTTGAAATTAGATCTAGTCAAGAACCAAAAAGACTGGTTTTTACACCAGTGTGTTGTTTCTACACTGCTGTGTTATTTCTGTGCTATTTTTCAATTACACATTATTTTTAACAGCAGTTAAAATGTTTATAATTGGAATTTGTGCTGTAGTTGCTTGATTTCTTTCATGCATAAATCTCTTGTGCTTTTACTTTGAGCTGAAATACTGTTGTCTTGGTCCCCTTTTAATTGTGATTATATATATTTGGAAATAATATATATGTGTATGTATATATATATTTTTTTAAGCAATGTTGAAAGTGATTAAGCAGTTCTGCAATGAGAAGAGGTACCTTCTCTATCCTTATTAGCTACTAAAATTTGCACTGAGAAGAGGTTTTTAAAATTTTTATATATTCTTTTAATTTTTTATCTCTTTCCTATCCCAAAAGAGCAAGGTAAGCCAAAAGCTATATTAAGAGTCTGAAGTAGTAGCCATTTTTATAGATCTTCGTGTAAGAAGTACTGGTCTTGGAGAGAATAACAACATATTTGCACTAGCTGACTATAAGGAAATGCTACATTGGAAGCTGTAAGCGCAAAACCAAATCTACTCTTTGTATAGCTGCTTGCGCTGTAGAGGGTTTTTTTGTGTGGTGGAGAAATACTAGGTCTTTTTCCCCCAGTTTTATTTCTTTAAGACCATGGGCATTTAGCAGTACATTGCGCATACCGAAGTGTCTGTGGTAATCATTTATATTGAACATACATGCTAAGTCGTAATTGCACACTTTACAATAATTATGTTAAGTGTAACAGTATAGTACAATAGTGAAAAGTTGCTGAAATGTGTAAGCTGGTCAGGTTTACAGCTAAATTAACCACTTCATAGTTTAAAAATTGCCTTTCGAGCAGTACATTCGAGCTGTGGCTGTGGTTAATTTATGTATGAACATGTTTGGTTTTTTCCTTTATTAGCCCCAAGATCAGGTCTTATAGGAAGCTGTGTCTACTGCATAAGTTGGTTCCAGAAATGTGTGTCTCTGTTAGAGGCAGGAATGCATTTTTTAATGGAAACAGAATAGGAGCACTTTGCTAAAGATGTCAACTGCTGTTAAACACCACACAGCATAAGGAGCTGAGTGGTCTGCCTTTCACTCATCAAAGCTTTATAGTGTATCTTCAGGATAATTTATCACCTACTGAGCATACAGATCCTTTCTGCAGACATGGATTTTTATGCTCCCAATATATTTCCAGTACAGTGAGATAAAGCAAGCCTAAAAGGCAAGATGGTGCATTCCAGTTTACAAGATGATCAGTTATCTAAAGTTGGTTAGGGGCCTAAAGCATCAAAGGATTAATTCTTAATGTAGCTGGATGTAGTTGTTTTGTGCACTAACAGCTACAACGAGAAGAAACACAGATTTATTTATTTTTTTTACGAGCATGAAATTAAAATGGTGTTAGAGACTTGACAACAAGGCTGTGTAGTATCCTACTGCAAACTTTCCACTGTTCCAGAGAATCAGCCCTGGTGGTGACAGAAAGTTACCAGCCTATACATTATTTTAATAGCAATTCTGATGGTGTGGCCCTTTTTTGTCATTATGTTGTTTATAAAAATACAAGTTCAGTGTAATAGAACTGAGTCGACAGCCATCTTCGAATGAAGTAAAAAGTCAAAAGTAACTATATTTGTAAGGACTTTTGAACATAGGTTAGTTCCCTGTCTTTCTAAAATTAATTCTTAATGTGCAGAAAACTCATTAGGTGTGCTGACAAGTTCTATAAATAGGCAGTCAGCATGGATTTGCTGGCTTTGTGCATTTGGTTGGGGTTTTGGAAGTATGCTCTGAGGTTTTTCATACACAATGTGTGTTCATCCCGATTGTCCACATCCCTATTTTTTTTTTTCCATTATATTTCTAAAAGATTCTTCTGCCTCAGTAAACCAACTGCAGTGAAAGAATAAAGAATGGAAACCAAATCTGGAAACTTTCTTTTCTGTTAGTCATGTGGGAACTTCAGGACCACTTCCAGTATTGCAACCCTTCCTCAACAGCAGTTATTAGTATGTACGTCATGAGAAGACAGGAGAGGGTCCATGGGGGAGAGCTGTAGACAAGTCAGTCAGCAAGAGTTTTGACATTGCTCTTAGTGTTTGTACTGAAGTAAATACAACACATTTATTTATTTATTTATAAATTCCAGTCCCCGAACTTAGATTTTTGTTTGTTAGTTTGTTTTGTATTAACAGCAACAACAAAAAAATTATTGAGACACTCTTTGTCAGGGAAAAAAAGAAAAGGAAGGCAAAAAGTTCACTATGACCTGCCCCATGTCACCCAGCCGGTCCATGGCAGTGTGGGATACAGCCCTGTCCTCCTCACTCCTGTTTCTGCATCACTGGTCAGGAACAGTTAACTGAAGTTGGCAGAGACTATGAGAGCGCAGAGAAGAGTGCATGACTTTTTCCCTTCTGGATTTTTCACCTGAACTTAAAACAATCCTGACTAAAGGTGTTCTTAAGATTACTTCAGAACGGTAAATGCTTGTGTTATGATCGCTGAAGGAGGGGGAGAGAGATTAACTTTTAAGATGTTCCTTTTGTAATTGCAGTTTAGGCTTTCTAGCACCATGCAGGTGTAGAACAAAAGAGACAGATTTATTATATTTAATGAGTACTAGTAGTTTGCAATATTGTGTTATTCTTTGAATGTATTATTGTAAGAAGTAATGGAGGGAGGAGAAAAGATTTTTTTTTTTTCTCCTGCAGCAAGCTGATCCCAGTTCACAAGTTCAAGCAATATTTCTTCTCTCCTAATATATTCAAGAACTGGCAAACTCTTTATTAATTATTCAGGATGATCTAAAGTACAGCAGCATATTAACCAACCTGTGTGAAACTGACAGAAAAGACAGACATAAAAATGCTTTCCACATCAAGCACATAACTACGTAAAGTAGGAGCATTGCTGCAGCCCTGACGGTCTGAGAATGGATGTACAGCCCTATATGGTTCTGCAGAAAAATTATCTCTGGTTTAGATAAGCTCATATAATTGTGTGCAGGTGCCTGTACAGTGTGAAGAAAAAGCTGCAAACAGTCATATAAAGAAATGGTAAGTGGCCATTAGCTCTCTGATCTCTATCAGATGTTGTTATCTGGTATCTGATTAAGCAGCTCTGATAGCTGTTGCACAGGTAAGATGTGCAACGTCTAAAGTTGCCTAAGAGTGTTTTTCCACCCAGCAGGAGCAGGGTGGATTATAGAAGTGCTTGGCTAGTTCCTGCTGAACATCTTGGATGGGAATTCAGCATGTGTCTTGGACTTTGCCTTGTCCCCTAGCTGTGCAGTGGGGATGCTCTCAAAAGCATTCTGAGGAAAATGAAAACAAGATCATTACATGGCAGTTTGTAGGCTTTCTAAATATTGAAGATTAAATGGAGTTATTAAAAAAATATATTTTACTGATAAGTGGTGACAGTTTTAATATGAATTCAGGCAAGACATTTGAGCTGCAAAATGCAGTCAGTTGGTGGGGCCAATGGCCCCTAGTGCTCTGGTGGACTGTGGGTGCACTGGTGGTGAGCCAAGGAGAGCTGAGCTGCAGCTGGGGAAACGAGAAGTAGGAGGATGAAATGCGATGCTACCGGGAGCTTTGTGGAGCAAAGAGGGAGAAGAAGAGAGATGAGGGGGATGTCAGAGAAGCTGGAGGTGAAGCAGACATGGCTCTCTCTGGGAGCACAGCCTCTGCTGCTGGAAAGGCACATGCAATGTGAGGAGAGACAGGAGCCTGAGCTGCCGAGGGTCAAACAGAGGTTAAAGAATGGTCATTTTATGAAAATGTTTTATCCCATATAAAGTTAAAGTCTGTGATCATTTAGCAGTACTTACCTAGACATTTTAGAAATGTGTTATGGGGTAATGCTTCAGGTGGTAATGTGCTCTTGTTCCTCGTGTGCCCAGGTTCAGTAGGGAAAGATGGACTCGCTTTCTCATGTGCTTTATAAATACTTAGTCTGGAGATGTGCTAAATCTGAGATACTCCCTGGAACAGGGATAAGAGCATACCTGCCATTTTAGGCAGATTTCTGCATTTTTGCAGTTTAATCTGTTTCCCAGCATGACTCCTGGGAATAGTGCTTCTATCTGCATTTCATTCTCCACCACTGCAGTGGTGCTGACATCTTCATGCCAGAAGAAAGTCCCACTATAGGCACAGCCCCTAAGCAGCCAAGTCTCTCTGTCAGCATAGGTTACAGTATTTCTCTGAACAACTGGAAGTCAACCGAGGAAAGGTAACCTCATTTCTGCAGCCCTACCTGCATTCCCCATGGCAGCTTTGCTGACTCAGGGAGAGGGCTGCTGAGGGGACACGCAGGGAGGACCGCCCTGATTGAAGATGATCCCAAATAGGTGAGTTCATGTGAGTTGTGAGCAAAAAGAAACTTTTTCATAACATTTTATTTTCCTCAAGGGAAAATGTTGACGTTGTAAGTAATTTAATAATGTTGTCATAAAATCTTCTGCATTTATTAGGAGTATGAATGATTATGACCTTCTGCATTATCACATTGAGTTACCACAGGTACCGTGATGTTCCCTCATTCTTGTGAGTGCATTAAGTTTTAAAGATGCTTGTCCTTTTTGTCATATTTTGGGAGTTTGCTTTAGAGCATCATTCCTCTGATATTTAGGAACATTTTAAGACTTAACTTGTTCAGACCTGGGTGAAGGCTAAAAGAAAACTTCAGCCCAGAAAGTTGTTACTGTTATTACAGAGAAAGGGTAAGTATTTTGTAAGTCTCCACTGCAGCCTCTGTATTTTGTCACTTGAAGTGTTCACCTGTAGTTTTTATTAATGCTGTTGGGAATGATGTTTTTAGTAGAAAAGGAAGCTCCCCTGAAAGTGTCTTGGGGCAGAAAAATTACTCCAGATTGGACTGATTATGAAAATGCCAACACTAGGCATCATTTCGTGGGGAAAAATGTGTTACTGGAAATAACATCTCATCTAAAAGTCTTACTCTGCCATAGCTTCTCAGTGGTGAATAGAGAAGGACATTTTGCAAAGAAATACCAGCTATTCAAGTGACTGAATTACCATATTGCATTGGTAAATGTCACAATAAAATGCAGTTTAGATCTGCAGTACTCTCAAGGAAACATTTATGCTTTTAATGAACTAGAAATTGACAGTCCTGTCTAGCAAAAGAAATTGTTTCCAGCATTTACATTTTTTTTCTGGGGCATCCAGCATGTGTTGTGACCTGCCAGAGACCAGTGCAGATTTGCAAAGATACTGTGGGCATGTGGTTCTCAGTTATACCACAAGCCAGGCAGAAATAGCAAAGATAGAATTTCCTACCACATTACGAGGCTTAAGTTTATATGTCATTACCTTCTTCCTTACACTCAAGAGGAGGGCAACTTTTGAATATTTTAAGCTTTTCAGTGATAGGGTGAATGGTTTTAGTTCTTTATTGACATGCTTATGTACCTGTACATAAATTTCTGTAGATGTAAGAATTTTTGTTATGGTTATAGCACCTGTAGATCAGGACTCACTTTTGCTGAACCTAAGTGTAAATTATCACAGTTATTGTACCATTGAGCTAAAAATGGTTAGGAGTTGAGAGAAAGCATGACAACCTGAGCAAATATGTAGTATAACCAGTTCTTTTTTTACCAGACAAAAAAAAATTCCTAAAAAATGTTGCAAGTAAAAAGAATTAGTATGCTTCAAAGAGAACCAAATGTAAACTTTGTAATTAATAGCTGTTTTCCCAAAGAATACAAGGAATGGGGGTGGGGGTGGTGGAAGGGATTCTGTGTTAGGTTGCATTTCACTGCTTTCAAAAATATGTAGAGACTGCTGTTGGTGGTGAGGGAGTTCCTTGGGAAGTTCAGCAGTCCAGAAGATTGTCTAGTTGCATCTTGTTTCTGTTACGCAGCTCCAGAGTGAAAACACAGTGACAAATGGGCCTGATGGCCACTTTTACTCAATGTTACAGAGCTTCCAAGGCAACAGGAGTCCTTCCAGATGCTTGCAGGAGCAAAGGGAAGGTAGGTGAGGCCTTAGGAAGGAAACACTCGAGAGGGTAGGTTATGCCTGAGAAAGATCTAGAGATCCTTTTATAGAAGAATACAGTTCACTCTTCTACACTGCTGCTGTGGACCGTGCCAGGATGGTTCAGGCGAGGCCACCACACCACTAGCAGCAGGAGTTCCTGCAAACATGAGTTAGAGCCACTTTGTATGCGCATATGCTATGTAATATTGAACAGCAGCTGCTCTGTGTTGGCTGACAGCTGCACTGTGGTAGTAACTTTAGCCCCAGGGAGAAAGACTGCCTTCTCTTTTGCTGCATCTGTGGCAGTAGCACAGTGTGGAGATCTCCTTTGTCCAACATAAAAGAAAATCTTCATCCAATTTTCACTTAGTCCCTAAAGAAACATGGCTAATCTTTCTCTACTCTTATGGGAATATTCTTTCTCTACTCTTCATGGGATTCACATCCTCACAATTTACCCAGAGTGAGAGCTTGGAATGGTTGGGCTGGGATGTGATGTACTCAGTACTGACTGAGCTTTGCAGCTGTCTTCAATATTTCAGATCTCAATTTAGCCATAAGTCTAATGGTAGTTAACAGTTTTAGCCAAGTCAGTTTGACTTTTGATGCATATTTGGGGCCTGCTGTGTTCCACACTACTATGTGTTTTGCTGTTGGTTTTTTTCATGGCTGTAAAAGAAGTGCCTCTACTTTTGCAAATAAGTAGCCGGGTAGAGGAGGGCACAACAGCAGTAGTGAATCCAGGTTATTTCTATTTCATGGATTAGGGAACCAACTTCCAAACTTCTTCCTTATTTCTGCCACTGGGCAGTAGGGCAGGTTGGACGTTCTTGAATAGGCGTTAGCCACATGGGCTATGTACCGTTTGAAGTGATTTACGTCAGGTCTGTACGTCCTTCAGCAGTTTCAGAACTCCAGGTTGAAGTGATGAGGCACAAGTTCAGTTTGTCAAGGGTTCAAACGTCCTGCGTAGCAAAAAAAAGGGTGACTTAAGTGCATCTGTGAGATACCAGCTATGCATAGGTAACTTTGAAGTTGCTTTGATTAATATCTTCTATGTCTACACTTCTAAAATAACAGAATTTTATTATGTCAATAAGAAAGAACTAAAAAAAAAAAAAACAACCAAAAATCGTATGTGAAAAGAAAATTATATTAACACTTGGGTTGGTTTCTTTTTTTTTGCTTTTGGTGAAAGTTTGAAGCCTGATAGCTAAAATACCCATTGCGAATCAAAGAATCTGGTCTCTGCATGTGAATTTTTACTTGTTGCAATTTTAAGCGTTTATAGTCTTGATATTGATGAAAGCTGATGGATAACTGCCTAAGAAGAAATTAGGGCCAAAGTTAACATTTCCAGTGCATTGTCCCACTAAAGGTAACAGTCAGCACAGCTGTGAATCCTCTTGCACGCTGATTCAATGCAGGGGAAGTTTCTCTGCTTTGAGTATTGCTCAGGAATTACTTAGAACACAAAATATTTCTGTAATGAGTGTTGTCGTACTGTCCCGTGTCCTCCATCCCCCCCGTCCCCCATTTAATCATAATTAGTCATAGAGTAATGAAAGAAGTGACATTTGATCTGATCTTTTCACAGCAAATGCCACTATCCATGGTACCATAAAAAGGAAATAACAGAGAGATGATATTAGAAAGAGTGAAGCTGGCTTGTATTTATGGTGGTTCCTCTTAATTTCCCTAGTCTGTCCCACAGGGACGTTATTGTGGACGCATGTCAAAAGAGATGAAGTTTAGCAACCTGTTTAAAACATTGTGTTTTCAGGCATTTGAGTGATTTATGGTTAGCTGAAAGAATTTTCAGATTTTCTTTATCAATATGTTTTTCTACCTATTTTCTTAAGCTGATCAATAATTAGATTTTTTTAGTTACTTTGTTGATCAAGACTTCATTATATGCCTAAGTTAGAGAATCAGAATATGATTTAGTTCTACTGTTTTTACTCTGTTAACACTTGAGGTTCATTGTGATTAGTTGTGAAGAAAGAAAAAAAAAAAAAACAAAGCAGTAATTTGAACTAAGATTATTGTGTAACTTACCCAAGAACAAAATATCTTTCTATCTTATGTGTTGTATGTCTACACCACTTGTCTTTGAGACATCAGATACTGTGATATCTGAAGCACATACAAAGGCCATCATACTACTGAAACCACAGATGACAGCTAATGCAGTAGCTTGAATCTCAAATTATTACAATAAAAGATTTGCACAATATTGGAAGGAATAATGCTAATAATTTTATTTTCCTTAGAAGAGTAAGATAAATCTAATATCTAGAAGAGTCATGTTCACTGCAACCAGACACCTTGGTATTTTTGCACATCTGTATGCAAAAATACTGAAATTTGATCTCTCTGCATAGATGAATTTTTAAACGCATAGTTTATAATTTTAAAAAATACTGTAATATGAGGAAGAGTGTAGCAGAACACTTGAATAGTCAGTCTCAAGTGTCTGATTCTTCTTTGATATCTGAAGTTATGACAGTAAAGAAATAATCACTGTTCTTCCAATTTGGATGACAAATATAAAATAGGTAAAACATAGTAGTAGTTTAGAAGGTAGGTTTTTACAGCATGTAGCAAAAGATGAATAAAGTTGTGTACACTTCATAAGCATCTTAAAGACTTGGAAAATTATAGCTAACGTGCTTTCTTCAAGAGAATAATCCGGAAAACATATTTGCTACCTATTTTATGAAGTGGATATCTAAATTATTTATTGGAAAATTAGTCATGAATAAGAAAGAGTCTCAAAATCTCATCTTTATATATACGTATATACTGTCAAGGTGGTTTTAATTAGGTGTGTTCAGATAAACAAAATGAGACTTACTATTTCAAGATAAACTTTGTCTTTAGTAGCAAGACCAGCAAACATGGAATGTGTGAGTGAGAGAGAGAATTTGGTTGGATTAAAGCTTCTTCATCCTTGTTTGCAATCAGGGTATCATCAGGATATTCAGGAATGTTCTCATGTGAAGACCGTGAAGCTCATAGGCACATTATTATCCACGCAGCTGAAATACAAAGAATTTATGGTAATTTATTCTCTCTGATGGTTTTCATTACAAGGGTTTTTATTCTTGGTAAGCCTTTACTGCAAAGGGGAATAGTCTTCCTGTAAATGTAGGTTTTGTGACATGAATCCATGGGGGACTGTCTGTCTGATTTGGAGTTGCTAATGGATTTGGCATATTACTGGAGAATTTGCTCATCTAATACCACCTCCTTGAATTGTGAACTACATTAAGGTTTTATTCTTTGCCTCCTTCTCTTCATCTGCTCTTATTGTGGTGTTTGTGCCAATGAGCACATCCAAATCTATTTCCTTATTTCTGATCTTACTGGTTCAGATTTGATTTTGAAAGCATCCTGTGTAGCTTTTCAAACAAAGTTTGGAGAACCAAAATTGTAGGTGCAAAAGCTGGACATCTGAGTCCACATTAGATTCTTGCCCCAGGTATCACATATAAGAAAGAGATTATTTGCGGATTCCTTTTAGTAAGGAAAAGCTGTCAAGGGTCTGATTGTGAAGCTTTAAAAAAGCTATATATATATATATACACAATTATTATACTATATATGTGATAGCTGGAGCTATTCCATATTTGATCAGCAGCATGGCCATGACAGGACCGAGGCTGCTGGCTAATCTGAACCACTGCTATTAGGAGGAAATGATGAAGCATTGTGTAATGAGATGGGAGTCACTGGACTGCCTTGGGAATGAGCTCTCTGCGCTGCCTAAGCCTCCTGTGCACTGATGGAGCAGGACTCCTGGGAAGCCACTGGAGCATCCCCACTTTCCTCAGTTTCTCAACATAGGTGTTGCACGTGCTGGAGTAGCTGTCCTTCTTGTGATAGTTTTATTTATCCAGGAATATGCCCAGCTAGACTGGTCATCTTCAATACAAAGACTTGATTTGATGGCTTAGATGTAGCTACTGACTGCAGGTGCTATTTGTTTTCATAGTTGGGAATCCTAGGTTTGTTTGAGAATTTGTTTTTCCGCTAGGATGGTATTAACGAGAGACCTGCAGACAAAATCAGAATGCTGCTAAATTTATCTGTTGCCCATGGAATAGCATCTTACTATACTAGAAACCCCCATGATTTAGATATTACTACTTTTCAAGCAAAAACAGTGCTCCATGTGAAAAGGACAGTAAGGCCTGAAGTAATTAAATATTTCTATGGTCAGTTCTTGTTTTCCTGTGTTTGGTGTTTAAATTCAGTTTCTTCTTACATGTCTCCCAACACTTTTATGTCCGTAGCATTTTTTTGCCAAGGCTGCTGTGGTAAAGGAGGGGTTAGAGGAGAGACAAGCTCATCTGGTCCTGTTCTTTGACCCCAACTCTGGCCCTCATTGGTGAGGCTCAGAAGCAGATCTGAGGAATATGAAAAACTGAGGAGCACTGTTGCGCTGGAAGCTCAGGAGCCTTGTTAGCTAGGTGTGGAACCTTGGGATGGGATGGCTTGTAAGAAAGGCAGGCAAAAGCAAAGCCTGGTGAGAGGAAAGCTCAATCTTTTCTATGATGACTTGTCTTGCTGGCAAGTATATATGCCAGTGCAGATCACAGAATCACAGCAGCTGGAAAAGACTTCTAACATCTCCACAACCAACCGGCGGGGGTGGGGGTAAAAATAAAAAATTTACTGATAACCATGGTAGGAAACATGGGATGGAGTGACAGGACAAGTGATATGACATTTGTGAAAAAAAGTATGTTCTCACATCATTGTGACAATAAAATGTCAGCTAAGAGAGAAACTTGGTGCACAAAGAGTAGAAGAAATTTTCCTTAAACTGCAGAGGCACCAGAAGAATCTGGAAAATATAGTAAAGAAACAGTCCTTGCAGCATTGCAAATAATAGCTAAGGATGTGAGATAGCTTTGTACAGGCCCTCTTCAGGAGATGCTTAAGCATTGTGTAAAACCACAACAAACAGATATAAATGAGCTTCCAGATCTCCAGAAGGAAAACTATGTCATGGGAGATGGTTTGGTACTAGAAGCTAAATACGAGGAGTTTCAGGAGTTTCAGCATTTTCCTGAGACGCATGTCTGGGGAAGTTGACTGAAAGCCCAGAAATGTGGAGAAAACCATGGACCAAACATGTCTGAAACAATTCCTGCAAGATTCTGTGATGGAAGTCTTGATCCGGACTGTCTAAAACAGGAGAAAAAGCAGTGGCCTTTCCAGCGGCCAGGACAGAAGGGCCAGGTAAGACTTGGAAAGGATTTTGAGTCAGGGACTTTCCCCTGAAAAACAGCTGAACTTCATTAATGGGTTGACTGGAGAGCTGTCTCATTATCTGCAGTGGAGATAGACTGGGGATCAAGCAACTACCCAACAGTTGATCTTAGAAGAACATTTCTGTAACTTACATCAAATCTACTGCACTCGGGATAGGTAAAAAAATCATAGCTTGGTGGTTTTAGGAGTAGTAATTGGCTGACTCTTTCTCTTGATGATCCCTAGATCATTTCTAGCTGTAATGTTGCAGGAGCAGTATAGTGTAGACATGACAATTCATCACATACCCTTAGCTGGAGAAGTGCATCGGCTTTTGTATAGCATTCAGTAATCTTAATTCTTTAAATGATCCACAGTCACTTAAACACCTTATCCTCATGTCCTTGTCCCAAGGACTAAAAGTCCTTGGTCTTTTAATGCCTCTCTGTTCTCTAGCATGTCATGTTATTAAAGGTTACAGCTAAATCTGTATATAATTTGTTAAGACTTGCTAAAATATCCACAATAATTTTTTAAGTTGTTAATACATAGTTACATTGATCAAGAATCAAAAAGGTTTTTTTATAACAATGGCTTATAATGCTTTAAAGCTTGATTATACTGATCTGGCAGGTATCTGTCAACTAGCTGTGCTACTTGGCTATTTTATTTAAAATGTGAACTACTGGAGAAATGTTTGCTATAATTTAATTTCTAGTTTTATATTCTGGCAAATGATGGCTTCAACCATTTCTTAAGTAATCATCTTAAAACCGCTGTACTACAGTATTCTCAGGGGTGGAAGACACTGTGGAGTAAAATGCAGGCTATTCTCACTGCTGCTGCCAGTTGGGCAAATATTTCTATATCTATATACTTATATAGATATATAAATACATTTTTTACTCTATATCAATCGGGTGCCTTTCTGAATGAACTCTTAAACTGTCAAGTCTTCAAATCCTAGCAGCTGTGCTGTTTCATATATTTTTATTCAGAACATTCTCTAGCACTCAGGTAGCTGTATTTTGGATTGTTAACGTTTTTACATGCAGTAGTTTGGACAACCATTGAGAATTGGTATTCATCACTTTATGCATTGAATTTGTGCAGAGTTCATCCTTCTGTTCTGATGACGTTTTTTACTGAAACTCTCTGATTATAGAAAATAGCTCAATTCACTTTTTGGGACAGATCCACAGCTGATTTTGTGATGTTCTGTAGAGTTCACTATCTACTCTTCCAACTTGATTTTACAGATCTCTTGTGGGGAAGGGGGGTGAGTTTTAGTCAGTGTTATGTTCTGCAATATATTTTTTAGTTGGTTCTTGTTTTTAACTGATTTTCTCATTTTTGAGGAAAATTGGAGATGTTATGAGTGGAAAATGGTGAGAGAATCCTTGAGGTTTGACTTTGTAAGCATTCATTCTTATAACGGACCACTTTAACTCTCTGTTTTGATTAAGAAGATGGTGGCAATATTTCATTCCAGGGGTGGACAAGAATATTCTGATTTATCGGGGTATAGTTTTAATTCCTCATAGTTATGTGGCATCAGGACTGTTGAACATCACTCAGTGCTGCACTCTACTCCAGGCCAGTCACTTGACAGAGAGCTGCTGGGGTTTTGTAAGCTTTTAGCACTTGGCTGTTGAGTTCCCCAGTCTCCAATCTGTGTCTGATATCATCTCTGTTTAGTTTTTAAGTTTTTTAGAAATTACCTGCTCCGTTACCACTTGAGGGAACCTCGTGAGAGTAAAATGTGTCCTGTAACTGATTTCACAAACACTTAAGCAATGTAACATCAATAATTCATTTAAAATAGGAGTTTTCTTTGATTTTTGTGTAGATGCCAGCATTCACAGAGGCCAGCATTTCATCTCCTAGTTTGCTGTGCAGAATATAGCTCAAATTAGCAGATACTATTTTTATAGTGTAAAAGTGGTTCATATTTGTCCCTTAAGGCAATTGTGGTTATGTATGAAGTTAAAAGGTAACAGCTTCTGTGTACACCACATACTCATTACTTTGCTGTATTTTTTTTCTCGCTTCTCAAAACAACCCTGGCTTAAGGAGCAGGGGTGGCTCCTGTTTGCATACGCAAACTGTGAAGCCTTGTGTGTTGGAGAAAATGGAAGGAAAACATGTTGTAACAGGTGTGGTCAAGTCAAGATCCCATCCTCAGCTGTTCCCAGGGACTCTGAGTCAGTTTTCTAGCTCTTCTTAATCTCTGTCCAGTGATATTAGATAAAGATAGGAATAAAACCCCAGCCCAGGGCAGGACATGTGAAAATCGTTTAATGCTTGTCCTTTTTATAATTCTTTTTTCTTACAATCTTATAAAGGTTAGGGTAGTAATGTTATCATGCTTTGTGATAGTTTGCTTTTGAGCTTGAGTGCCATGATTTCACATCAGGACTTGAGTGTGAAACTTCTGCACTTTATTTCCCACTTACTGCCTGTGGGGTTTTCAGGATTTACACCATAGCATTTGACATCAAGAAGCTGTAAAGGCGAGGGACTTAGAGTGACAGATGTTAACTGAGATGATGTTGGTGTCTCCAGATTTGTGATTTATTTTTGGGGGGGGGGGGATTTAACCACTAGGAATTGTTTCTCTTGGCAAAGGCATCTTTGCCATTGGATTTGCTTTCGACCTCCTGTAATTTTCTTCTTTTCACTAAATATCTTAGTTGCTTCTCAGTAGATATTTTATTTGCGGAAGATAAATTCTTTCAGGAATTAAAGTCTTGCTTCAGTAGGGAGTAGCCACTCAATATCCACACATCACCCAGTATAAAATAATGTAATTTTCACAGGTATGCTGAATAATTCATGTTACATATAGAAATGTCAAAGTTCCACGTTGGCATATACCATTCAGAAGAATGGTATTTCAAGTTACATCTTTTCCTAGGCAGAGGGTAGACCTAAAGTCATATTTTGAACTATTAATGCAGCGTTATTTTCCTAAATGCATCATTACGTGCTGGTATGGATTTCTAGTGCTTTTGGTCAAATTGTGATACAAGCTAACAGTTCTGTTAAGTGATCAAGTACTTGAGAATAGCGTTGCTTTCCTGGGGGGTATATGCAGTTGTCCTTGTGTCACCCCACAACTTTAAACTGTGTATTTCATCTATTTGCTGCTCCTAACCCTCAGCTCAGTACGCAGTTCCTACCATATCCTAGCACTGTGAATTCTGTAGCGTACTTAAGCCAAGAGCTGAAAGAACAGTGACTACAACTAACAAATTGCTGCAATAATCTTTTTAAGGACAGATACAAAAAGGGACATAACTGGAAATTAGGATGACAGGAAAGATACACTGCATTAAACCTCACCATGTTAGTAGTGTCACCATTTCTAAAAGCAGGCAGCTGTGTCATCTTAATAGAGTGCTGTTTCTGTGTGTTTCTCTTCCTTTTGTACCTGTCACTTCTGTACAGTGGCTTCTCTGTTTGTCCATTTGTCTTTTTTTTTTTAGTACAAAGCTCTTTTTTCTGTAGTTTGAAGTATGCTCAGCTTTTTTGTAAGGTCTGATCCATTTTAATACAGAGGGGAAACACATACGAGGAATTCTTTCTAAGATGCATCCCCTCAATTGAAACACTTTGGGATTTATTTCAAAGAAACAGTGGTAAATAAAACCAATTGAAAAATAATGCTGGATATTCCTGTATTTTGTGTAGCTTTGTAAATGACTTCATAAAAAGAAGCAATCATTTAGTATTTTAAAACCTGCAAATCTAGTTTCTTGCTGGGAAAAAACCTATGCTATTCAACTTTCTTCATCTGCATGTTAAAATGTATATTTTCACTTTGGATAGTATAGAAAACCTTTTCATAGCATTGAAGATAAATTGTGAAAGGTGATCACGATTTATCACCAGTTATTTGCTGAAATAGTTTTGTTTCTTATGTTGAAAACCAGAATTCTATAAGAACTCACATTTAGTGGGAAACATCAACCATATTCTTATAAAATCTGAAAGATGGGAAGTATGTCATGTTAAGGGATGCTTGTGTGTTCTATTTGGAGGTTTCGACCTTTCTTTTGTTACCTTAAAAACAGGTACTGAGGTGGAAAGGGAATCATAGAAGAATTTTGGTTGAAAGATGACTGGCAAGTCAGTCTTCCCGGAAAGAACCAGTCCATGAGAGCTTTTCACGGCCTTTGGCCATCATTGTTTGGTGTAGTTACCAAGGTTAAATGAAGAATACTAAGCTGGGTACAGGTGTAGTTTGATAGAGGCTTCTAAGAACAAAACTGTTGTGTATTTCTGAGCATCGTGAGAGTTATAAAACTTGTTAAAGGCAAAATGAGTCCCAAGAGCCAGTAAAGAACTTTGAAAAAAAACTTGTTTTATGCCTCCTCAGCTTTAGCCTCAGAATGAACAATGTAGTAGGCGATGTTGCCGTTTAAAGGCGTAGGAACCTGGTTCCGAAAGCACACGGCTACCGCCCAATAACCGTGCAGTCCATCATCACCTGACACCAGCGTGGTGGGTGGCAAAATGGCGTTTATTGGTGAGCGACACAGCACTTTATAACCCGGGTTTAC
>JANHFX010002643.1:0-53394 GCA_027560015.1 Chloroceryle amazona
GGGGGGGGGAGAGGGGAAGAAAGACGGAGGCAAAAAAGCAGTGGATTTCTAACAGGCTGCCTGCGGGGAAAGCGGCCCCGCTGCGGGAAAAGCCTCGGTGGGATGCTGGTGTTTCTAGCCCCAAAAAAGAGCTGCTCTGGCTGCTGTGAGGAGGGGCTGGCACAGAGGACACAGGTGCACGGACACGGATGGGTATGTTTGTTGTTCCTCCTCACTCCTCCACCCCCCACAAGCTTATTTCTAAAATAAAAAATAAAAATGCCAGAACCTGGGAGTTACAAGAAAAATAGCATCTTAGGCTGACGTCTTAAGTTTAGGCCATTTAAAATTTCGTTTTAAAGCAAAATAGCATGCATTTCTGAGGGAAGCTGTCCTTTCAAACAGCAGAGAGAAGCAGAAGTTACACTAGGAAATAGAGGGGGGGACCACATCAGCACTGAAAAGTTGGTGCCAACATTTTTTCCAAGCCCAGAAACACCTAGAAATCAGGAAGTGGAAAGGGATTTTTCAATCTGTGTGTGTGGCAGGAGGTGCAGGCTGCAAGTTTGTCAAGCTCTGGGATGAAACCTAGAAGCATTTTCCTCCTGTAACTCCTGTTACAGATTGTTCTGGTAGCACATGATAACAATCAGAAAATTACCAAGCAATATTCTATTGGCCAACTTCTACCCCTCTGGCTTAGTCTCAACATCTTTCACTAAAACACCTTCCCGAGTCTTTTTTTTTTTTTTCCTCCTCCCTGTTACTACTGTTTGATCTTAGCCCCTCCCAGCCTTTGTCTTTGCCTAGACTGAACAAGCTGGGAATTGGCCTCTCCCTTCCTGAAACTGATACCTTCAGTGTCAACAAATTTGCTTTTTCCCCTTTCACAAAATGCTCGGTTGCCAGTTCCCAGCCAGCTCCTGCCTCCGGTGCTCCCGTGACTGGGAATAGCCCAACTTCTCCTTCCGCTTGTTCCTACCTGAGCTGCACAAAGGGCCAGGGCAGACCTGCGGTTGTCATCACCCCCCAGACCAAGGAGTAAAGAGCAGCATTCAAACGCTATGCAGGCAACACTCGGCAGCTGCGAGAAACAAGGCAACCTTGACATCAAATGGTGGGTCAGGTGCGACCTCTTCAGCCTTAAAAGGGACTGTGTTGCAGTGCAGCTGATCACTGCAGAAGAGCTTTCTTGAGACCCCAGCTCCCATAAATACCTTCGATACCGTAACTCCCCAGCCTTTACCCCTGGACCACACTGCCCCCTGTGCCTCTGTTCGCTGAAGATTTCAGGCCTTGTTTCCTGACAGCTCCTTCCTCCAGTAATTCCAACAAAGCTGAAGATTTTATCTTGTGCACCTCTGTTAATTACCCTTCTTGGGGAGCTGGATATTCACCAAGCATTTCCTCAGCTACTGATCAAGTCTTAAGTTTGTTAGCAGAGAGCCAAGCGTACGCTGTAGCAGTCTAAGCACAAAGCACAAGCAGCACAAGAGGCATACTCTGTACTCAACAGCTCATTTCACAACCTAACAGGCGAAGGCAGCACCCTTTTCCCCACTTTCCCACATGTGTAACCTCTCTGTCTGCTTTGTTCCACGCTGGCATTTCACGGCAGTGGTGCCGGGGAGGTGAATGCTTGTTGAGCAAGGACTTTCTGGGAGGTCGTTGTGTCTCCAGATTTCTTATGGAGCGAGGCCAGGCATGAGAAGGCAAATACAAATAAAGGCAGCCAGGAGAGGGAGAGGGCAGCAATGCTTCAGTATTTGTAGGAATATTGGTATTCAGCTTAACTGAATTGAATAGAATTTACAAGAAATTGTAAATCAGAAGTATGCTGGTTCGCTTTGCATGACTGGTATCTTGAACTGATAGTAATCTAACATGACATACCTGTTTGTGGTCCTGTATTTGGCAGGGACTGGACACGCTGTTCTTGCAGATCTCCCAGCCTGAGAACTAATTGTTCCGTAGTGAGCAATTTCTGAACAGATAGCTATCTCCTGACACCCAGACCTCCAATGGACACTGAAGGTGGACCTACAACTTTGCCATCGTTTTACAAAGATCAAGGCGATTCAGGTAAGTTGGCCTAGAATATAGATAAAACTGATAGTTTGCAGTCTGAGGGCTAAAAGTGTGGGAAATTAATCTTACAAGAAAATGTCAGAAATGATACATTGCCTAAATAAGTACTCTCCTGAAGCCCTTCGGTCTGAACAATGACCTTTTCCTTTGGACTTGACCTGAACAGCTGGGCAGTCTCCAGTTGTGCTCATGAGCCACCCATACTCACAGCTCCTTTATTCCCCACTCTTGTACAAGGATTTAGCCAACGTTCCCGACCATCGGTATGAGAAAGGGGCTGTCAGACAGGCATCAGCAGCTAGGCCATCCCGGCACCCCGTCCTCGAGGGCTCCTGCATGGCACAGAGCATCTGCCTTCTCCTGCATCAGGGCAAGGCACCTGGCTGCTACTGCCACCAGGGAAAAGATGGAGCAATGTGGCAGTATCATTAACATATTTCTTTGTATCCTAAGGAAATAAATAAGCTGATAATTGCACAGAAAGATCCCATTTTAATGGAGATGGGACAGCAAGCTGGTTAGTTGCAGGTACATGCATTTAGAAAAAAAAAAAAATGTTGCACAGAATTGTAAAGGTAGAAAACTCCCTAAATAGGTCCAAAATGGCAGTTGGGAATATCTGTAGCAATATTTGATCACAGCCAAGAGCACAAGGGAGGTAATGGTTGGACTTGACGATCTTAAAGGTCTTTTCCAACCTAAACGATTCAGTGATTCTGTGATTTGGGTGAGAGAGGCAAGGGCATGAAAGGCACCCATGAAGATCCCCTACACAGAACATAACAGCACCCCAGATCAACCAGCGTGCGGTGCAAATGCTCCCTTCTGTCCTGGAGCAGAACTGGAAAAATTCTCTGTGCTGCTGAGGATTGCATCCTGAAATAGCTTGGCTGGAGGAGGACCACAGGGTGCCCTTTCCTTGGGAGAACAAGGGTCTGAAAAAGGATTCAAGAACTTAGAGGGGAGCATAAGGCAAAGTGGAAAGATTCCCAGTGCCATAGTAGGACAGCCCCACACTTAAAGTCCCGTGAGCTTTCACAGACCTGCTCCTCAACACTGTATTTTGGAAAAACAGAGAAAGGAGGCAGGCACATGCTTGCTCTTTTCTCACCTCTCAAGAATTATCACTGCTTCCCTCTTCGACAGCAGCATTGCATGTGTATCAAGGCGTGCCCTCACAGTTGGACATATGTTGGCTTATACTACACAAGTAGAAGCATCAAACTTTCTCAATAGCACAGTCCTTTCCTCCCACACCCAGGAAAGCAGGACTGTCCAGAACAGATCTGGTGAAATTGTTTGGGTCTATCCCCACAGGAGAGACACGGGTTTCTCTCTAGAAGAACGAGCAGCAAGTATCTCCCTTTCCTCTTAGACCTGAGAAGATGTGCTTGCTAGGGAGCCTCAGCTGCCTCCTGACTCTACTACTCCCCTGTCCCAGCTTCCCCAGCTCTGAGGTCCCTTCAAAATAACTTCCAGAACAGATCATTATACAGGCTACACCCACCCAAATAAGTTCCCTGATGGGAGAGAGTGATCTATGACCGGGATACAGATGATCATTCTCCCCCTTGGATTACAACCCTTGGGTTTGTTTCCCACGCAAGGGGCCTTTGGTCTCTGGGCTGATGAAAAGAGCAGTATTTATGAGGAGAGGCTGCTGGCCAAACCCTCTGTGATGGTGCTAGACCATCTCCTTGAAGCTACCCTTCAGAAGCTGTCCTGATCTTAGCAGCACACAAACAACCCCAGGCTGTCCCTTCGTCTCCTTTCCCCTATAAAACAACAGGTAGAAGAAAACAGGGAGGTTGGTCAATAGACAAGAAAAACAAGTGCTTGCTTGACCTACTCACTCACAAAACATTGACGTATGACCATCCGGGCCTGACTGGGCTCTGTGATGAAAGGCAAGCTGGAAAGCAGCACTGGCCATGGCTAACTAGTTGCTTCTCGCCCCAGTCACCCAGAGGTCACCAGCAGGCTGTCAGCACTGCCAAAACACACCCGCAAAAGCAGGAGGCATCACCCTGACTTCTTTGTTTGACTTGACACTCACTAGAGACTAAGGGATCCTAAGCTCTGCCAGCAGGAGCTGCCTGTGGCCCTTCACCTTCCAAAGGGCCCTAGCATGTGGTGAAGGAAGAAGTGTCTTGGTCTCTCATCCGCACAGAGACTGCAAATTTTCTCAGGACCCTTTAAATCAAGAATGGGCTGTTTCCTGAGGATTAGGTAGCGACGAAAGAAGCTAGTGGCAAGGAATTGGTCACAGGTCTTGGAAGGAAGTCCTAAGTCCACAGGTCTGTCCTAAAGGAAGTTGCTCTAGGAAGTTGTCATCGGTGATGACAATTTGTTTATGACTTACCCAGAATGTTACTTCAACCTTTTTAACTGAAAGCTTTTTCTTGTTTTCCACACACTTAAAAACTTTCTACAGCAATCCTATCAGCAGTCCCATGGCTAGGCTGGAATGTTTCCTGTTGTTGGTTCAAGGTGCTCTTTCCTTTCTGTCTACTAAATGCATACTTACAAAGAAAACATGAAGGAAATTGATGAATCTTTCAGGAAACCCGAGCGCCACACACAGGTGGAGATTCATTTGCCTTTTTGGCAAAAGCATGGAGTTACCCAGTCCTGGCCCCTCACTGCGTGTCATTCCTTACCCACTGCTTTCTTCACTGCTCCATCTGCTTTTGTAAGGCTGCTCTGAAAAAGGAACGCACACACAGAGAATGACCCAGGGTTTATTACCACAGGGTTATCCTTAAACTGGAACATCTCACCAGTTTGTGGTGCGGCTTCACAAAAAAAAAAAAGATGTGTCTGCACAAATGAGGAGGCGGCAAGCTGCAGTTCATGGCAGAATGAGAGACCAACAGCAAGGAGTCCTTAAAGACCATAAAACCCTCTTGCACCCATGTAACAAATGATGGAATCCAGAAGAAAAAAATTTTGCCTTTGCTGTCCCTGTGATGAATCACACTACAAATTCCATATCTAAAAAAGCCCTTAACATTTGTCTGTCTTTCTCCAGTGAAGCAATGCAGATTTTTAATTCATGCATTTTCTCCTTGTCATGTTTTTTTTCAGCATCACCGAGACAAAACATCACACCTTCTTCTGGAATGTCAGACAGAAGCTACAGAGCCAAAAACAACAGAAAGGAAAAACAAAGTAAACATTTCTTTCATCAGGAAACTTACAGGTGAGTCTCGCAGGGCTGAAAGGGGTTATCTGCAATGAAACCAACTGACCGAAGTTATGGTCTTAAATCTCACCTTGGAAGTGTTCCCACGGACAGAACATTCCCTCCACCAGAAAGCAAACAGAGCCCAGCCAGGATGCAAGTTGTACATAAGAGCTACCCAATCTTTCCACACATGCAGAATTGGGACAGAGATATTGAACCAGCTTCCAGCATAGTTATGGTACCACCATAATTCTTACAGAGCTCTGTTGGGTTTTATTTTGATTTTTAGATACATTTGCTGTCTTTATTATAATATAGTTTTCTCAGTGGGTATCTCTTGGAGCTGAAAAATCTTTCCCTTGCACTAAATCTCGTGGGAATCGAAGAAGGGAATTTATTCAGTGCCTGTATCTGAGATTATCACATATATGCTGTTTAGTTTCAAGAAGTAAACAAGTTCTTTGTGTTCTGAATGAGAACATTGTCTTCTTATGGGGCTGCCAGAGGAATGTGTAAGATTTAGCCTCCCTACAGAAGTATAAATAAAAATTACAGAAACACCTAAAATGCAGATCTAGCACCTTTCCTCACTTTATGGGCATTTAAAATGTAGTCCAAACTTGCCGTGCAAAATCTGATGAATGATCTCTAAAGCCCAATACAATACCATGCAGATTCGGCTCACAACTGAAACTTAAAAGGCAAGCCTAGCAATTTGTCTCCAAGTTTTCTCACAAGATCCTTTTCAGAGGGAAGGCACATGGAGGAGTTCAATTTTGCTTTCATATACTATTATTTCAGATCCTTTCACTACATTAGGTTTATCACATTACAGCTCTGTTGAGGCAGTGATTACTCCAGCCTCATGCTGCTGCAATGCACATCTCTCCCCTGTCCCTCTGCTGTTGTTCTTCAGACCAATTTCCATTCCTCTCTCTGTTCATTTCTGGAACAATCTTTTGCCCATTTTATCTGTTAAGAGAGGCCAAAATGCACGGAACCAGAGAAGCTTCTCATCCGTTTACTGGTGGTGGTTTATGCCCAAGCACGGGGCTGATACATGCATTGAGACATTCAAGTGGATGCCGAACATTTTTATACCAACTCCTTGTGGCTCATCTCAAACCAGCCACTTACTCCAAGCTTCCTCTCTCTGCCTTCACCTTTACTGAGCAGGATCAACATCACCTTTGCCCCTTCTACTTTGAACAGCTGATGCAATTTTGCTTTTTCTTATAAAACTACCACAGATCAACACATGAAATGCTGCTTGGATTTCTCCTGATCATTACACTGCACAGCCCAATCAGTGCCACACTGTATGAGGCAAAGCGTGACAGGGAATTCTTCCTGATTTTTGGAAGAAACATTTCATTTTTCACACCCCCCCCTAGTTTCCTCACCTCAGCTACTCCAGTTTGTTCCCATGATGAAGGATTTCTCCTATGAAGGAGGAAACCATGTATTTAGCTTCATTGCCTCAGTCCTAGTAAGTAACCTCCCAGTTTTATGAGATCCGGCAAGATTTTTTTCCATAACGAGGACTAGAAACACAGATAACAAATTAAGATTTTTGATCTTTAAGTTTGTCCTCGGTGATTCTTAAATATGCAGGAATGGAGTAAAATGTTTATTTCCATGAAAGTCAGGTAATGAATTATAGAAAACTAGTAAAATACAGATTTGTCACACAGTAATCACGCACAAGCAAAACAAGACAAATGGACACACACCAGAATAATTCCCTCTCCATCTCCTGACTTGTCATTATTGGTACAGAGATGTACCAATTGTGAGATGTACTCCGATCTTAGTCTGGAATAAAAATGTCTATATGCAGATTTATTGGGAGACCATCCTAATTTATAATTAATTTTGACAAAGTTCTCTCTCCCTCTCCAGAAAGGGAAGAAAAAAGGCAACTGGAATCCCACACCGGCAGCTACAACTGCAACATAGCTGGGACATTTGTCTCCCAAGGGTTTGCCTGGGTAGATATTTTGGCATTTAAAATCGCTTTAGTAACATTCTTGGAAAACTACAAGCAGCAACATAAAGCAGCCAGTTTAAATTTTGTTATCTGCAAGAGAATCTGAGCTTATAGATGATCAAGCACCTGTTTATGTTCATTGGTATAAGTATCCTTATACAAGTCTTCTTAGAGACCAGCATCCAAAATTACTGCTTCTCTGTCAAGCACTGCTACCAGTGACAGGTCTAGAGAAATGCCCCGAAGAAGACAGAGCTTTGCGACAGGGATGTTTTTTCCCCATCCCTTCTGCAGTATGGTGAGATGGGGGAGTACTGGGAACAAGGACTGAAGAGTCAACACTTGGGATTGCTGCATGCTGACCACAACCTGTAGAAATGAGATACCCAACACATGTGAATCAAAAAAATTCAGGCAACAGACTCAATAGACAGCTGGCACTTTCAGTGAAAGAATCGGACAATTCTTAACAGTGAGGTGAAGGTGGTACATGAACACTCAGTTTTACAGCGAGTTGACCACAGCATTATAAACCAAGCATTATAGAGAGGAGTGTTCTGAGCACCTGGGTAGAGGTGTGAAAAACATCTGGCTTAACAGTACCACTGGGTGTGCATTGGACTGTCTGACCGTCCAAAGTCTTCGTGCTCATCTGCAAAAACTTACAGTCTATGTTGTTTCTTGCTTCAGCAATCACTCCTCAGCAGCCTCAGTTCTTACACCTAGACATACAATTATTTCATTAACATGTAATCTTACTAACATTAAAATTACTGCTCCACATAGTGCAATTAGGCTGTTTGCATGTTGATGCTTGCGTCTGTATTTTTTCATAGACCAGCACTTTGATGACTGCACTTCTAATCTCATTAGAGATTAGAAACAGGCTGCTGTTTGTGGCTCAAACACCAATTAGACACACTTAAGAGATCCTTCCACCCAGATTTCCCCAGTTCATCCTGAAATGTACACTACTGTTATCCTAATGAACTGGCTTCCAGTGAAATCCCAAGAAACTTTTGGTATTCCTCAACTCTCCCTTTTTCTAACTCCTCTATAACACCTAAATAATATAAACCTCATATATCCTCTTAGCCACAAGGAACACATCAAGACAAAAGTAACTTCCAGGAAATACTTTGAGATTTCCCCATCATTCAAGCTTCCATCCCCTCAAGATCCATGAAATACAACCTTTTCCAGCCAGGTTTTGTTTCTTTAGAGTAACTGTGCAGACTGAGATGCATGACATGCTCCGATTTTTCGTACTTGAGAATTAATCAAATTGAGTGTTGGTTAATTTTTGCTTAGAAGAGCAAACACATCCACACCCCCAGTTAAATCAGTTTTACACCACTGAAAAGTATACTTTTCATTAGGATAAATAAGCCTCAACGGGCCTGTGGTCTTTACTGAACCCTGGCAGAAGGCTGTCTCAGAAGATTAATGTGGTTTCTTTTAAGTCTGCCTTCTCTGTTCAAAGCAGAATAAACGGTATTGATCAAACAGGTGAGTTAAACCGCAGACTTGGTATTGTGATGCAGTCTGGAGTTACACATGTATTTTTAAACACGCCTTTTTAACATTCCTTCAGCAACCTGCCCGATTTCAATGCTGGCTGAGCACCAAGACCAATCATGGCTGCTAGAATTCTTTGCCTGGAAACACAGGACCATGTCCGCGCTATGGCAAAGAGCCAAGTTTTCCTGTTGTTGTATACAGGTAACAGATTTAGAATACGTACCAAAATATATCTGGGAGGGGTAGTTGTTGGTTTGGGTTCTTTAGGGGGTTTTTCTTCCTGCATTTCCCAGGGAAAAATGTTATAATTATCCAAATGAAAGGATAGGGAAAGGGAAAAACCCTCAACACCGTTCAAATCCCAAGTGCAATAGGGTTACTTTCACCTTTGTTCTGTAACACACCTGGACCTTTAATATAAAGGGCAGCAATATGAGTTCAGACTCTCTTTTCTCTCATGTACCTAACTGAACCTTCTCATTCGAGGTGTTGCCTCTGCTTGGCCATCAGACAGTATTTACCGTACTAGGGAACCACAAATTAAAGTATCTGATAGCACTACAGCCCCCTTCTCTTTGCAAGCACATGCACTGTTTATCCCTATCTATAAGCTAAAACAACACAAGCAACTTACATAATACCGGATTTGTTATATCCATCTTTAAACACACAATCCACTCAACATAGAAACGTATCTCAAAGAAAATAAGGTCATCTGACCTCACTGCATAATCAACCTCATGAAAATGGTTTTCTTTCAAGAACATGAAAGAGAGATTAACAGAGAATAGTATTTATTAGAAGCCTGAATTTGCAAGTGAGCCAGGGAGTAAGAAAGAACTTCTAGCACACTCACTGCTTTCCTTAAAACTCTGAACACTTGATAACCACCTCCAGAACCTATTTCCATAGGTGATAATTAGACTGTCCTGTTTTTATGGCTGCTTCCTTCTTGAATCATTGATCTATTCCAAGGAAAGCAGAATGTAGAATACCAAAACCTACAGCAAGCGCCCAAGTGTTGCAAGCTTCTTCAAAAATCTGTGCCAGTGGCACACGTCTTCTATACCTCCTATTGCAGCTACTTCTTGTCCACTAGTTTTACCTGCAGGATATTTTATCTTGCGTTCTCCAGTTACCTTTCTTTTTATACAGAGATATTTAGGAGAGCAGTTGAGAGAGTTGCCTGGGGTCCACAGGTTACACACCCACCCCAGGAGCATCTGACCAGTTTTCCACCAGTTTGACTCTCCTCCTGCCAGACATGTTTTGTGGAAATGTTCCCGCCACTATCATTATCCACCCACCCTGTCTAATACAGGCTCCTCTATTACTGCAGGGGGCTGAAAGGAAAAATAACTACAATATCTGATCATATCTGAACTCACAAGAAAGAAACTTTTAGCATGACAGGTATTGCAACAGATCAGGTAGATCAGACCCACCTAGAAGTTTGGCAATACTATTAATAATGCAGCAACTTCCTCTTGCAACTAAATTGTAGCCTGTTTGTATCTGCAGGGACTACTAAGAAATGGATCATCTGATTTAATGGCAGTCTGAAAAATATTTTTAGTTTTGCTTTCTGAAAAACAAATAGAACTCAGCATGTACAGACAAAACACGCTTTACCAGGAATGTTCACATAAACTTAAAAAAATTTCAACTGCCTTGAAAAAGGAATCTGGTTAAGCATTCCGCCTGTCAGTTGATTAAATGCTCCCACAGGGAACAGATCGGCAGTCACAAAATGGAAGCACTTTTGATTTCAAATATGTATCGTGCATCGCGATACCTATACTGAGAAGAAAGAATTCATGCCTCCTATTAAGCATGCACATTTATACACACTCAGACACACCGGCTACTTGAAAATAAACAGCTTCCGTTTGAACAAAAATATACTTCCAACACCAGAGGTTCTCTATTAAATCCATGTTTATTGCTTAAGTTTTATCACAGTGGAGATTAAATTATGCTTAATCATCCGGTCAGTGCTTTTGTACCTTCTTCAACGCCAAAAACCCACATTTAAACCAAGTCATTCATACACTCGAAGTCTTATCACCATCCCACCATTCATCGCCTCTGTGTGCTCCTTTAGTTGCCACAAACTGCGAGATTGTAAAAAGGTATAGCTAATAGGCTTATTTCTAATACCATTTTCTTCAAGTATTCAGAAAGCAGTACAAGTAGCTGTACTGTACATTAGGAACATATCTGTACTGTTATTTATTGCTATAGGATAGAGGCTCCTGATGGAATGATAGTGAAATATCGCATCACTGTGTATGAAGATGATCTCAGCGTCCCATCATCATCACCGCTCTTCCCATGTTAGTGAACAACACCAGGTAAATGGGTTCCTTTCCTTTCTCTTTCAGGCATGAGATTTCAAACTACAAATAAATAAAGCATACACCCACAACGTGTGTAGTGCAAATTCCAAGTAAACAGAATGACATGGAAATAAACTCATAGTTGCCAACTTTGGTTCAGCAGGACAGGTTATGATTTTACGCCTGGCGCCCCACCTCCCCGCCCTGGGTGCGCACCACCGCCAGCGTCCCACGTCGGCGACAATGATTGAGAGAGATTGTTGCAGGGAGGGGCCATGGCAGGGGAAGGGGGAGACGACCACCTCCGGAAACCTCGCGCCCTGGTGGCCAGGTTTCGCCCCGCACATCCCGTCAGACCTCGGGAGGCAGGCTGGTCACCTGCCCGGAGACCAGCCTCCCATCCCGCACTGGAGAAGTCATATTGGCAACTATGTGAAACATGGATTGCGTGGCCCAGACTAATAGAAGGTAATATTTTGTGTTTTCCAGATACAACCATTGAAAGAGAACATCTACAACATTGCGATTTAGAAAGAACTTAATAATAATGAGAATTAATAGGAAAGACATTCAGCTTGAGGGGTTGGGGTGGGGTGTGTGTTTGTTGTTCGTTGCTTTTAGAAACAAACCCCAAACAGTGGTTTGATCCTGCACAGCTCTGGGCCATTACAAAATCTTCTGCGTTGAGCATAGGGCTAGATTTTCTTTGTTGCTGTTTTTTGGTTTGGGTTTGTTTGTTTTGTTTTGTTTTCCTTAATTATGCAAATCTACTTCCCACACAGCCACATTTTCAACTGAAATGAAAGTCCCTACTATTTCCATGGCATAAATTATATGCAGAGGAAGGCAACAAATAAAATTTTGTATAAATTAAAAATTAGGGCATATTGTAGACTTGCTCGAGACCCTTTTCTCCAAAGTACTGGTAGTGAGCAGAAGAGTCATGCAGCTTATCAGTAAAATGAGTACATGTTTTTGCCATTTTTCTTCAGTGCTCATTTGAAGTTGTTTGTTTGGTTTTGTTTGTTTAAAACGTCTGTGCTGTCAGTCCACAGCTGGCTATGTCTTGTGAAAAGACTGGGGAAAATCATTATTTTTTTTTTTAAGAACAGCATTCTTACACAACATGTTGAACCTTCAAAAAAGGAAACACAGAACCAGCACTGAAGTTCTCCCAGCTAAAAGATGGATATATTAAAATAATAAAAAAATAAATGGAAAAAAACCTTTGCAAATAAAAAGACACCTCTCCTCGTTTGGGACACACATTTAGCTTTTAAAACTGAAAATTCATAAATACGCTCATATTATATAACTTTAGAGAATTAAGGCTTCTAAAAATTTCAGTGCCGAAATAACCTCTCTGCATCAGTATTAAGAAGAATCTATTTCCCGGTTTAGGTTGTGCTTGCCTCTTTTTCTTTTAAAGACTTTTCTTAGTTCCGTAGAATTTTGTACCATAATATTACATACTGAAGGGGAGTGTTAGAACTGCTTATTGAGGTTTTAAGTAGTTGTTAGACTAAGTTACAGCGATAAAATTCGATTACTGCTCTGACTCATTACTATTTTACATAGGGCAGTTGGCTCATTTCACCTTTTTTTCATGCTTAATGTGGCCATTTCTTCTATACTTGCCATTTGGGATCCCATTCTGGTAGTGTCCGTTAACAGCGCTATGTTTGTCATTTGCCCAAAGGTGTTTGCTTTGTTTGCGGATAAATTTTGTTATCCTGGCCAAAATATAATAAAGTAAGGCAGCACCCACTAGTACGACAAAGGCAATATCCAGTAAGAAATACTGATATAAAGAGATGCTGTAAACAGCGGCACGTAGATGTTGGGCTCCATTGTGACGGAGGATGTAATTAATCCAGTATACAGTCCGGTTAACGGGATGACCAGGTTGGTCTTTGTGAATCTCAGACAGCCTCTGGGCCCGCTGGCGGTAGCTGCGGGAAGAAACAGAAAGAAGAGGGAAGAAAGGAAAAATCAGCAGCAGCTCTCTTGAGCAACGCAAGGCCGCAAACACGTAAAAATACCGAAGCCTCTTCAGATCACACAGTGCATTATTGAAGGACTCTCGCAACCAGCAGCATACAGAGGGGTAGACGCGGCAGGTAATCTGCCTTTAGATCAGTCCTTGCATCTCGTGGATGAGGAATGACTAGAAAAGCAGACCCATGTGTGACTAAAGGCAGAAATCTGCCCTCCAGCAAAGCCGTGAAGAGCCAGGCTGATCTGACCTGCTGCCAGAGGGAAATCTTATCTAATCCATGATGAATCCTACCAAGTGAGACATCTGCCCCTCCCACTGCGAAGAGGCAACATCCCCCATCTCACACAGCTCATTTGTGTTATTGGACAACTGCATTACTAGAGAAACACAGTAGAAAGAGAGAAACTCGTTTCTGATTGCGCAAAATCCTGCTTGGGTCCAAAGTTCAGCCTGAAACCTCTCATTTTTCCCAACAGGTTGTCCGCAGCAGCTGATCATGTCAACTTCCTCCTGTCCCCCCCCCCTCACTGCAGCTGCAGGGTTGACAGATTAGGCAGGACCTGCCCTCCTGCTAAGGACAATTGCACAAGGGAAAGGTGATGCAACTGATGCTATCGAGATCCCTTTAGCAACATTCCCCATCACTGCAGTTCTACTGCTCACTCCTTACAGGTTTCTCCTGTTCCAAGGGAAGTGATGCTTCAGACTTTGCTCCCATAAAAGCAGGAAGCACTGTCAGCACCATACTCCAAGGCAATGGTTAGCCTGATACAGGAAAGTACCAGGTAACAGGGCACTGGTTTTACTATGGACTTGGTCTGAACATTACATATGTTTAAAACTGAACAGTATGGAACAAAGTAGCTCTTACTTGAATATCTGAGCAAGTTCATTTGCTGGACTTAGAAAGAGTTACAAAACTGAATTAATGAGCTCGTACTTACTCCACATGATCAACAACAATAAAAAAAATATACAAACACCAAACTGGAGTGCTTGTATTCAGAATAGGTTCTTAGAATATCACCAGCACAAACACACACACGGAGATGGACGTCTGGTCCTTAAGAGAGGTATTGCTGTCCAGGCCAGAGAAATAGTATTTTTTCTTCTTTTAAATCAAATCACGGGAGTTTGTAAGAGTCACTCTTTTTGAATAAGCCTGTATTTTTAGCTGCAATCCTAACAATCTTAGAGGCGCATTTTGCTCCAGGCCCCTTAGGCAGCACAACAGACACATTGCTAAATGGGGAGTAATCTCAAGACACAAAAAGAGAGCTTGGTCTGCAACAAGGAATAAGCCAGGGCCGTTTTGTTTCTATAACCTTCCTGCCTTTCACATGACAACTGTCACAAAAAGCAAACAAGACAGTTAACTGACTTTTGGTATGCTGAGCAACAAGCTTGGCACCTACACAGAAACCAGATCAACTGGGTCATCCTAGGAAACGCCCCAACCTTCCAAAGGCTTGCCCCAACTATGCACACAAAGGAATCACAAGCAGCATTCCCCACCATCCCCCCACCCGTCAAAAGGTTCTCTATGTGCATCTTTAACCCGTAACAATAAAATAAAAGCAAGAAACAATCACTCATTCCATACCTGGGATCATTAATAACTTTTACTAGGGCTTCGTACAATTCGCTCTCAGTGACCGTCTTCCAGTTCAACAATATTCCCATGCCTTTGGCCTGCACACGAGTCATGGTATCGTAATGGTCTCCAAAGAGGGGAATCCCCACCACCGGGACCCCATGGTACATGGTTTCAAAAATGCTGTTCAAGCCTCCGTGACTAAGAAAAGCTTTAATGTTAGAGTGACCTGAAAACAGAGGAGGCACAAAGATTAAAAAACAAAACACAAAACATCTCCTTAACGTAAAGCTATTGAAGCACCAGGGTGCAGTACATCTGTGACCATCTGGTTGCTCTGGTTGCAATTCAGGAAGGCAAAAATGAATGCAATCTTGTCTGAAGTTCTCTTCCTTAAACCCACTCTGCTGAAATTTTGCCCGTGTTACATAATTTCCTTATGCACCAAGAGGGAATGGCCAATACAAATAAAATTTTCAGGTATATGAGCTATATAAAAGTCTTAATGGAATAATTACTATACATTGGTACTCTCGGGTAGCTGCAGGTGGTGACTACAACCAGTTCAGCAATACAAATGAGCCAAGGAGAGCGTTTTTCCTCATTATTCATATGAAATGCAAGCTAGTTAATGACAGGACAACTGATGTTACAATCTCTCTACAGCTTCACGTGCCTTACTCCAGGCTAGCAAGATTTGACAATAAAGATAACAGCCTTCTGTAATGGAAAAATGAGACTGCCTCAGAGCATTTTAGTAACCAAAACAAATCTACCTGCTTTAGAAGTCATTTGCCTAATCACTACATTATGATAAATACTCCAGCTGACATGCATGCATGCAGAGAAACACACGCACGTGCTTAACGCATTCATCAGCGCCTTCATAGCACTGGGGCTGTTTTCCGAATACAGAAGCATCCAGGCATCCCAGAGACAATCATCAATTTCCTGTGGGCTAGGGAAGGGAAGGGGGTAGACTCTAACATAGTCTTCACCAAGAGATGGGAGAATATCACATTTCATCTCTGCACCCGAGAACCTGGAGAACCTCAGCTTAGACATGTGCCCGTCCAAGTTCTGTTAGAGCTTTCTTCAGGGAAAAATAAACAAATGTGTATATACACAGCAGTATGTACAGACCCCTAAGACTTCTTTTGTCACAATCTGGACACATTTTGTATGCTCAGATTTATGAGACTTCCATGAGGAGACCAGTAAATACCATACTGTAGTTTAACTGTTACAGTCATCAGTTCCCTAAACCAGCAGTTTCAAGAAAAGTTTTGACCTGATTATCTTTAATAATTGTTTTTCCTCAAACTGTGTAACTTCCGTGGTATAGAAGATACTTGCCAAAAATACTTGCCTTAATTAGGCCAAATACTCTTTGGAATAACTGTGTCCTTACACACTGCTGACTTCAGGAAAAAAGGGGAGTTAGTACCAGGGAAAGATAATTACCATCAGAAAGGTGTTTGAAATAGTCATCTTGAAATTCTAACGAATTCTACATTCATGTTCTAGGACTTCCATTACAGAAATTATCCTAGCTTTAGAACGATGGCCAATTCAGTAGACTATTGGTGGAACAGCAACCTGAATGCCAGTGAGAATAAGCGAGACGTGACAAAAATACTCACCAAGGAGGTCGTTTTGTGGTAACCATTCTATAAGCTTCGTATTGTTGCCTAAATTCCTTGGTTTGTTTCCTGAAAATCTGAAACAGTAAAATCAAATGGAAGCTGAGTTACCAAGACATCCAAAATAGATAAGCCAGAGAAGCAAACCAAACGACCCACAAACCCTAAGCAGACTTCCAGTTACACAGGAATACTATCTACTCGCTATTACAAGAGAACAAAACAGGGTCAACCCAAATTCTGTAAATAACTAATAATTTCCACCTTTATGCTTTCAGTTTCCCTGCAGTCTGGCCTGAACTGCAGCATTTCCTGTTAACATAATGGAGTTCCGTCTCAAAGTGTGTGCAACTCGGACCACTGTGACTGGCAGGAGGTTTCCTAAACTCTCCGTGATTCCGAGTCCACTGCTTTACTGAAAACTGCCTGCTACTAGAGAAGTAACTCCACCAAGAGCACTCTGTCACCCCACAGATAATGATCCCTCCATCAACACGAGGCATTCCCTTTCAGTTGGCCAGTCTTCTGTAGCTCTTGATAATTGACATGATCTGATTTGAAAAGGAGTTACTAAAACCAAGAAGGGTAAAGCTGACAGCTCAGCTGATGAGGCAAGAGGCTATTGATGAAAAATTTGGGATCAGGCTGTGAGACAAGTGTATTTTTCTTACTTGCTCAACTGCCTGAAACCCAAATGCAACATCTTGCTCAACTTAGCTTGCTAGAAAAGTTTAGCCTATAAAATACAGGCTCAAAGGCGTACAAACCGAGTTACGTATTAATGTTATATGCACATAATATAGAAAGCTAAATATAAATATAATCAGAAAAGAAAGAGGGGAAAAATTACCAGCGACTTCTAGATGATAGAGCTGGTTTGTGATACTTCCATCAAACAACTTTAAAATATTCTCATTATTAGAGAGCATTAGAACAGTAACCATAAAGAATCACCTACATATTCCTAATTAAGCAAGCCGTATTTCTTTACGATTGGCCTGTATGTTTTTCATGTTGAAAAAAGCCTGCATTATTTACACTAAGTTATATAAATGCAAATAAACTACATTACTGGTTTTGGCTCTAACTAGCACTCCATAATCAGAAGCATATAATCAAAGTAAAGTTGGACTCATAATTTCATATTCATGAAAGAAAAACAAAACCCACAACAAAAGCAGCATTAGAAAGGAAATAACTGCAAGGAAAATTGAAAATTTTCCCAGAAGGCATCAACTGAAACTTTTGCTTTTGCATTAAAAAAGCAAGCTATCCCCAATAGAAGTCCATTAAAATTAATTTATTTACTACAGAAAGTGGATAGTTCCTACAGAAAAGCATTCCAGGAAGAAGATGATAAAAGGAGAAAACAACAACAAAGTAGTAAGATAGACCAGGACTAATAAATAATGACAAGCTAACCAACGTTGCAGGCTTCATATGAAATGAACATGCAGCGGCTCTACCCCAAACCAAATCCAATGTCATCTTTGCTACAGCTACAGAATCACAAAATCACTGAGATTGCGAAAGACCTCCGAGATCATCAAGTCCAGCCATCTACCCAACATTATCACAACCACCAAAGGTTCTGTGCCATTTTCCTGTTCGTTAGTGGCGTTCACTCTTTCAATTACACACAAGAGCAGAACCACTCCCTAAGAGGAGGTGCTCAGCAGGCTGCTAATACAACTCCGAAAGCACAGCAAGGACGGAGGTCATAAATTGTAAGACACCGACTCTGTGGAAAACAACAGTTCACATGGATTCCTCTGGATGATATTCCAGAGCAACGCTCCATGCGAAGCAGAGCTGACTCAACAGTTCCTGAATTTTTACAGTGATTTCAGAGGGCCACTCAAGTTGGTTTTAGAGCCTAGAAAGCTTGTGATTTTTACTCCTGCAGATTTTTCTTCCTCCCATTGCTCACTGCAAGAAAACAAGTGAGAAGAGCAATTATGCAAATTCTTGCATTTACACATAGAAGAGGAAAATGGGCCCCAAAAGGGAGAAAGATGAAAAGTCAGGATGAAATCAGCAGGATATCACTCATGCTCCCTAGGGTGGTTTCTTTATTAGAAACGATGACAGTATGTCACAAATGTTATAACCTCAGACTCTCTTTGCACTGTCTCCAATCCTTCTAGGATATAAACTCAGTACAGGAGTATAACCTATGCCTTATTCTGCCACAAAAGCATTGCTCCTTCTTATTACCAGGGGACTGCTCCATTTGCACAAAAAGCATCTTTGAAAAGAGTCAGGTCCTCCGTGCCACTCAGACTATCTCAATCTCAGCTCCTGCAACTCTAAATGAAGATGGCACAATAGGAAACAAGCATGTTTGAAATCACCCCAAGTCCATCCGCCGTTGCACTTACCTCCAAATAACTCTCTGGGGCAGTTTCGCCAGAGCATGTGCTAACTTATTTGCTATATCTTCTGACAGGTATTTCACTCCAGCTCCAAAGGAGACGAGGACAAAGCCATTTTCATTAGCACCATTCACCCATGTTTGGAGATCCTGCGGAAGTGAAAATTTATACTGAGCGCTGTAGAAGCACAGGTAAGCCACTGAAAAAACAACCAACCAAACTGATTAAATGAACACTGCTGAGGAGGAACTGTTGTTGGTCCCTGTGCTAATTCACAAGTCAACTTTCATCAGTCATAAACATTTTAGAAGTCACCAAATCCATGACTCTAGGATTCAGAATCCACGGTCCAAGCTACGAACAGCAAAATTCTTCTGGCTTTGTTTTAGCTTCCATGTTAGCAACAAGCTTCCTAAGACAATTTCTCCTTCCTGAACTGATCGGTTGACACACATTTGTAAGTTAACGCATTATGCTTTGACTCAGCAAAGTATAAGTAGATGTCCCTTGTAGTATCAGCTTGGAATTACAGCACAGGAAATACGTAAATGAAGTCTGGGACCTAACTGTGTGGTTTCTAGCCTTAAAGGAAGTGAGAGCACTTCAAAAAGGCTGGCTTTCTTTCCGTTATATAAAACAATAAACACAACTTGAAAGAAACCAGAGCTTCAAAAAAACACATTCAGTTTCCATTGCTCCACTATTTGAAGCAGCAAGGAACAATATTGCATCTGTATGGCAAGGACGGGGTGGATGCCTCTCTTTCCCAAACCCATATATCATACTTGATTGTACCCAACTGCGTGCCTCTTCTACAGCAAGTTACCAGTATTGTATCAAATATGCACAAGTGTAACAAAGGCCAAAGCCCTTCACATCCTTCAGCTTATCTTCCTCCTGTAATTACTCTGAAATTGAGTTGCTCGAGTCAAGGGCTGCCTCAGTGTAGGCAAGGTCAAGCCCCCCTTCTGCTGCAAACCCTTCGGCTTTGGGGCTCTCACCAAGAGATGGCCACCCCATGCACAGCCACAGCTGGTCCCGGGTTTCATTGCACTGAACACCTCAGTGGGTCCAGCTGCACAGAATTAATTTGGGCAAGTCACAGTTCAGCTGCAAAGGAGACGGCAACATCCGAACATGGGGCCGACTGGGTGGAAACAGCGTTTGTGTCACTGCTGGAAAGGGAAACCAGCAGATGCCACTACCAACAACCACTAGCACGCAGGGCTCTGCAAGCTCAGAGGAAAAGCCATCTGAGCACACGGGAGAGAGCAGAGCTGCCAGCTAAACAAGCCTCTGACACCAGAGCAATGCCATTTGGCTTCAGGGAGGGAAATACGATGGGGAAAAAAGAGGTTAGAGCCTCAGTGTACCCTTTATTTCTGGAAACACACATTTAAATCCTATTTTTTCCAATGCAACTGTTGGCAGGGGAAACTAAAACAATATACTGCTGACACAGATGCTCTTTGGCAGACTGATGTATCTTCTATTTCCCAGGATATGGTTTAATTCTGGTCTAACCAAATTTAAGCATAAGCCTGCTCAATGCCAGTACAGCAATAGAAAATGAGTAAAAAGAAAATCAAGAGCCCCGCACAATGCACCTCTTGTCCTGGTAATAAATGCAGGCCAGACAGTAACAGAGTAATGCTGTGCTACCCTATCTGAGCACAAAACCACAACAGCTACCACAAAAACCAACAGGCATAACGAAGACCTGTACCTTACACTGCAGTTGTGCACTGGTCACTGCTAAGCAGAAGAAAAAAAGAGATTTCCATTTTGTCTAGAATCCACATTTTTTCTATTTATTTAAACCTTTTCCAGTGCTCGTTCTTTTCCATGATTTTTTTTTTTTCCTGTGTCTATGGAAAGAGGGGAAAGAAGGGAAAAGAGGGGAAGTGTCTGCAACCTGCCTCAAAGCTGAATCATTTATTATGGGCTGAACTTCTGTCATGAAGGTTTTCAAGTGGTTTCGTGATCTGTTTGGAGTTCGTCCTTGAATTTTACTTAAGGACCCAAGGCGTCCTGCAAACGCATATGCACACATTCGCAAATGCAAATGCACAAATTCAGGCTGGGCAGAGGATGGATCAAGGGCGGCCATGCAGAGAAGGACCTGGGGGTGCTGGTGTAGGAAAAGCTGGACGTGAGCCAGCACCGTGCGCTCACAGCCCAGGGTGCCACTGGCCATTGGTCCAGAAGCCAATGGCACCCTGGGCTGCATTCCCAGCAGTGTGGGCAGCAGGGCGAGGGAGGGGATCCTGCCCCTCTGCTCTTGGGAGACACACACACACCCCCCACACCCTCCCCAGTGCTGTGTAAGGCTTTCAGCACTGCCTCCCCCACAGCCTCACAGACACCCTGATGAGTGAGGTGCTGGCTACACAAATGGACAGTGAGGTGGTAGCGAACACTGGCTAAACTCAGGGCTCAAATGGTTGTGATCGGGGCACAAAGTCCAGCTGAAGGCATGTTTGCTTCTTAACAAGGATGAAAACATGATGGCTGTCACTACTGCTCACATGCTTCTCATTCAGCATTTGGAAGTTCTACCTGGGTCTTCTTATGATGCTTTGTGAGACATGTGGTCTCTGCTGCTAGAGGTCAGTCTGTTCTAGCTGAGGAATGTCTCCCAAAGCTACTGCTCCTCTGTGCTTAGTCAGAAATTCTGTGAGACTTAACAACTCTGATGGGTTCACACTGTAAGAATTCTACATCATTATGTAAATACAGAGGATTCATAAAATATTTCCTTAATATGTATTTTCTAAAATAGCAAAAAAAAACCAAACAAACAAAACACAACCCCACATATAATACCAAATAGTGATTAGGTACTTATAATTTTATGTAGTTAAAAAAATAACTTTACTATGTACCATGGAATTAGTTACCCTACACACAAGTTCTTTGCATGTGTTTGTTGGTCAATAGCAAAGCAACCTGCTTCTCCTTGTTATGGCCAATTTTATAGCCAAAACCTCGTAAGCTTTCTCTTTGAAGGTAATCCCGCTGCTTCACTGAAACACTGCAAGCACAAAGGGGAGCTTAAAGTCTTGACAGGCCAGACATGATCCTGTCTTCAGGCTCAAAAGATGGCATTTGTTTGCCATATTAAAATGGATTACATCAAAAAAATAAAAATCAAGGCAATACAGACTGTTTATTTTGCATAAACTGAAGCTTATTATCCAAGCACTCCCTCTCCTGACCCACTTCCTAAGTGTGGCAACAGACAACCACACTCTCGCAAGCCCTCAAACTAGGATCCAAGCAACAGGAGTCTGCATGGAAAGGTTTTCATTCACTTCAGAAATCAGGCATGTTTCCCTGAGGATGGGTCCACACCAGGAGAGAGAAGTGAAATGAGATTTGCATTGCTCCAAGTCAGTTCGGTACAAATCAGGTCTGATCCCACAGGCACAGAACGATTAACACAAGTACAACGGGCAGGGACTTAGCTCAGACAGAACAGTTGCTTTCACAGCTACCACAGGCTTCCAGACCAGAGCTGGGTCATGCTTGGCCAACCCAAATCAGATGGCTAAAGGAACTTGAGGTTGTTTCTTTTAGGATGCTAAGCTAGAAAGAATATGATGTTGATTCCTCATGCAGTCAGGGTCAAAACTGTCTCATGCCAAATTCAGGAAGATCCAGAAAATTTTTCAACTCAACTTGTTGTATTTTGACATCAACTGACACAATCCCCCCCCAAGCTTGTCTCACTTTTACTTCAGGTTTACATTGTGCTAGTAGTAAGAGGAATTGCTTGCCTGCCTTCTGATCTGCAGCCCCCTTCCAATATGCTTCCCAAAAAGGGTCCTGGAGATCAGTGCACAGGTTGCAGAAAATGAACTACAAACGTGTCCCTTGCAAACAAGTGTGCAGTTCCTGGCATAACACAGCCTTAAACAAACAGCATCACTAAGCATTGCTAAAAATGCAAGAGTTGGGTAAACATCAGGAGATGAAGAACCAAGGACTTGCACTGCTTCCTTGTAGAGCTCCCTGAGTTTGTGACCAGGAAGAGTCCATTATTCTCAGATTCCCTAAGCTTCTTAAATTTTTTTTCTCCAAAAGGCTTTTTAGAACTGACTTTCTAAACTGAAGATCTAATGAAACAGAATCCAAGTGAGAGGCATCCATAGGTCTTTGGCTGCAAGACAGATCTGAACGTCTTGGTACAATTAACTGGGCCATGGCACAAAGGCTCAGTGTTTTCTTCTACTTTCCCTGCTGTTTATGTCGCATGCAAGTATAGAAGCAAGACTGACGGAAGGTAAAGAGCAAGCTATGATCTTGGCATGTGAAAGAGACAAAATAGTTCATCAGCATTATTACTATGGCTACATCTGTCACTTCATTTGCACGTGTAACATTCCTCACCTTTCCATTCGGAAGCACACCGCAGTGGCTGTGGTGCAGCACAAGCCGTGCAAAACACAATAAGCTGTCAGTGATTCCTGCAAATCCTGAACCGGGAAAGCGAGCACGCTGACTTCACAGGACAATTTTGTTTGCCTACAGTTTCAGAGTTATCTAGCCGCTATAACCTTTAGTCACCTTCCTACCTTTCCATACCTTAAGGGCCATGCTACCCCCAGCATCCCAAGTGCTAGCCTTGATGGAACGACCACTCCAACACTGCATGCCAGAGAGCTCCACAGACACCTAGGCTCATTCCCTATCAATCCACCCCTTTCTTTTTTGTAAAATCCACTTACACTTTTGACCTCCAGCACATTCTGTCTTCTTGATCTAATTACGCATCGTATGAAAACGCACTGACTCAGGCTGAGTCATTAGAGCTGCCTTCATTAAAAGCGGCGTTCCCTGTTCAGGCAGCATTTTACAGCTCCCTGCTTGCAGCAGGAAAGCGACCTCATTTTGCTCAGTTTAAATAATGTTCAGCTTCACTGTAACTTGTGCATTTTTTAAATGGAAGGAACGGCTATTTAATATCAGAAATTACAACTTTCGAGGTCTAAACCTACAGTGAAGGTCTGGGGAGGGGGGTTATTACGTGACATGCTGCATTACTGAGCTTCTCTCAAACTCTTCTTCAAACTTCAACCAGACAGAAGGAAACACGTTTGACCTTTGCAGGCAATTCAAACTTGACACGTACATTGTTGAGACAAGCACTTATTTAAACAGGTTTCTCTTTCGGTGTCTGTAACAGAGCACCTGATCAATTTATTTTTTTCCATACTTAGGGATCTTCAGGGTTTGTTGTGTAGAAAGAAGTAACACTTGCCTCAATTACTTGAAGTCAGAGCTTTGCTGAGGCTGCGCTGCGAACACGACAAGATGACCAGCAGCTTAGAAACACAGTCCTGGCTTTCTCCTTCCAGACTAGGATCAAACCTCAAACAATTGTAATTCCAAAACCCTGAAGAACTTGAAAGCAACAATTTCCATAGAGTTTCCGAGAAATCTTCAGTCGGGCATGCAAATTATAGCTTATGAAGCACTAATAATGTAATTATTCCTCTTTGAACGTTCACGCCGAAAACGAGCCGACAAAGCTGTATTAAGGTGGCTGCACAGGTGCGTATCAGGATTTTTCACAAATTTTAAGGCACACACTTGAACACAGCTGAACAGTGCAAGGTATTCACAAAAATGACTTGGAGTGAGGGAGGATGTTTTCTCCAGGCTATTTCAACACCCAGTGGAGAGGCTCATCCAAAGGATAGATCTGAGCACCTCTGGCTAGACACATGAAACCCTCCTCACCCCATCTCCTCACCCCATCTCCTCACCGGGGACAGTGTGACCTCAGGTAAGGTTAGCCCACACAAAAGGCAGAGAACCCAAGTCTACTAGAGCACGTGTTCAGTTTCTGAACTGAACCCTGAACTGCATTTTGTAACTGACTTTTGGGTTCCATCCAATCATAGCTTTATGTATATCCCCAACAAAATACCATCTAATACATATATGAATAAATTACCATTTCCCCTGGAGTTAAGCAATTTTATAAAAACCATCAATGCACAGTGAGGGATGAAAAGCTTAAGGGAGCACAATTTACAACAGTGTGCCGAACCCTGTCAGGGCCTCTGCCTGTTCTCCCTTTAACTTCGGTGCCAATGCTCGTTCTTTGGGAAAATTAGCAAACGAGTAAGAGACTTGAAATGATGAACTTTCTTTCAAAGCTCCCTAGTTGTTCATTCAAGTATCTAGTTCAACTTCTGTTGACTGACTGATCCTGGCACACTGTGTCCCAATGGAGGTACCGATTCATCTTGGACCGTGGTTCACATCAGGTGAAGCATTTGGTAAGTGCTAATTAAACACCCTTATAGGTCTTGCAGAAAGGTATGGCACTCGCACAGACCAAAGGCCGTCAGACAGCTACTATTCCCGCCCTTCCCTAGGTGGGGAGCTTTCAGAGGGTATCCAACTGGCCTCGTGGCCATTTGGCCTCACTCAGAAGTTGCGTGCCGGCTTTTAAAATGCTGCCTTAAATTTGTCACATACTCTGTTCACAGGCCGCCTAAGCTGGTTTCTCCTCTTTCAACGCGTGCAGTGTTTACTGCCGTCAGAGCTTTGCACAGGAGCAGATGCTACAACCTCGCCTCCTTCTCCTTTTCGGAGTTTGGTTGCCTAAGGAGTAATGATTTTTGTGTGACGCTACTGAAGAGTGAAGGGTTTGGAGAATGTACTGGTCTCTTACTGAGGTCCTCCCTGTTGTCCTTCCATAGGGAGAATAAGCACAGATTGATCTATGCTGTACTGTAGGCATGGGGAATAAAAAGAAAATAAATTAAGCAAATCTTTTTACCATTCTCAGACAGGAATGTTATTGTACCCAGCCTACTATGTGAGCTTTGTTCTGTCTGATTTTCTAATTAGCTATTCTTAGCAGGCTTAGATGCTAAATGCACAGCTGTGACTATAGAGTGAGGACCCAGCTGGCAGTAACCAGTGGTGCCTAATACTGAGCTTTGTTTCAGATAAACAAAGTACACAAATACAAACATAACCGGGTTTAATATCCGAAGCTTTCCCTGTTCAGCTGCTCGATTCAAATGTGTAATAGCACAAATGCCTGTTCTTTGAATATGGTTGCAAACCACCATTCCCCAATGGAAAGCACAGGCAGACTATGCAACTTCTACTACAAAATGCTGCTTAGAGTAGACAAAACCAGATCTATTTCAAAATAAATAAATAAGAGGCCACATGAGGTGATCTTTAGAAAAAGTGATGCTCACTAAAAAAATTAACAGAAAGGTACACAGACTGTTTTTATTAATGTCCTAACTTTTCTGGCATCTTCTGAATAGTACTGATTAAATATTTACATGCTATATTAATACATTCTTAACCTCATCTCAAATTTTACTAAAAAACAATGTTTCAGCACAGTTAAAGGTCACGTATATGCCATTACACATCCTTTACTACCCCTGAACAGAGGGGGTCCTATCTTATAATCTTCAAAAGTTGTTTTATAACACGTCACTACAGCAAACCCAGAGAACTGCCACCACTACAGGCAAATTTGTAACCCAGTTTACAACCAAATATGGGTACGGGTTGTTCTTTTTTAATTTGCTCTAACGAGCAAAGGCCACGGTACAGCACAGCAAACACCAGACTGCGCAGAGCAGAGGATGGCTGGCACCTCCATGACTCAACGCATCCAGCTGCCTTCTGCTGCCTCAGCCGAAGGTCTCCACATCGGCTAGCGTGGATGGCACGCTCCAAGAATTATTTTTCCACTGACTAAATTCCTGCCTTTTAAAAGTGATGGCCATGAGGCAAACATGCTTGACGCATTTTATCGGGGTTTGTTCTTTTTCGGATCATCAGGCTCAGTCAGTTCAATTAACAGCAGCTACGCTGCTCCCAGTCAGGACAAGATACTTCCCCACCCTACCATCTCCTTCTGAAGTAATTGCTAGTTTGTTGTTCTCCCTCCCCAGGCAGAAGTTCCTATCGGTCACCCATCTCCTCTCTGTTGAGAGCTTTTACCGAAATGTTTTTTTGGTTGTTTTTTTTTTCTGGTCTCTCCCCCTCTCTTCTCCATTTATCCTGCTCTCTGTAGTTAAACTGAAACTTTCAAGAATGAAACAGACAAGGTGGGCTATTTGTAAAGTCTCGGTAAGTTTGCATCTAGTCTTCCCTAGATGTACTGATGTTGGCTAACCTGTGCTACATACTGTTAAGATACTCACAAACCTTGCTCTGCTAATGAGATCTACCATAACTAACGTCCATGCAGTTAATAGTGACATCACGTCTTCCTATTGTGGTGTTCATATTTGCACTGAGCAAGTTAATTTCAAAAAGAATACTTCGCAGACATTAAAAAAAAGCATGCTCAGATTATGGTATGGCACTAAATTCCTCTATTTTCCTGCTGGTTAAAGCCACACTAACACTCACTTGGAAAACAAAGTAAGATCTGAACTGTTTTCTATTAGGACCCCAAGCACTAATAAGTGCACTGTCATCACATATTAATCTAACAATGCTGCTGATAAAGGGTTTCTTCAACAACACTAGACACAGATTCAGCCCTGCTGAAATAGAGACTTCTTCCTTTAATGTTTCTCACCCATCATGTGGTATAGATATGCTGCATGTTTGGCTTATCAAAACACAGTGAAGTCTCTAAAGCCTCACAGAGCTTTGCAATGTCTAAAAATGTTGCATTTCCCCATCCCCATCCTCTCCTGCCTTTTCCCATTTAACATCCAACACTGACAGAATGTTTAGGTTCATTTAACTTTAAAGAGGAATAAAATTCAGTCTCAAAACACAGACAAGAAATACAGTACCGCAAGCCTTTGTCTTTTCCCCCCCATCTCAGCCCTCTCTAGAGTTACAGGCATATCCAATGAAGCCTCCGAGAACACGGTCTACCTAAAACTAGAGGTCAACCAGAAAACTGCCATGCAAGTACTTCCCTGATGCAATGCTCGCTGTCAAAAACCCATTACTCAACGGGCCTTTGGCAAGCACCCTGGGAAAGCAACCTTGCCTTTCAAATGAATGGAAGGTAGTTGAAAATAAGAAGCTTGCCCTTCAAGAGAGGTTATTAAAATCACCGCATAGAGTAGCGGGTGCAGGGGTACCCTCAAATCCAGGACCCAGAGTGAAAACTTGACAAACTGTTAATACCACAAAAGCCCTTTCGCTTTCCTAAGCATGAAGCCCTGTTGTGTAACTTGCAGGCATACACAAAAGAGTAGATGCTTATTAAATGTAAATGCAAACCGAAAGGTTTGCCAATAGTCCTACAGTTTCAATGACTGTGTAAGTAGTAAAAGAGTTGTACAAGTAACAGCTAAAAAGACAGCCTGAAGTAGGGGGATGTTTTCTTACTTTTTCCATCTATAGAACAGGGGGTCAAATCAAATTGCAGCAAATGCAGTGAAAAGAAAATTGAAAATAAAGTGAATTTTAGATCCAGACCTCTGCATTACAGATCCTGCCATGGAGCCCCATCCAGAAACCCCCATTGCAGGTGGGAAATTTTGTCACCTGTGCTCTGTGGATGGTAGGAGATCTAATTCTAGCCTGCAGCTTTGATTCAAGAACAGCAAGTTCTTCTTCATTTCCTCTTCAGGTGAAATAGCTTCTCTTTCTCCCTGAAGCTCACCTCCTCCCTTCTCATACTGATATTTATATATGTATGTATACACACACATAATATATTTTTTATCTAATATTTAGATATTTAAGGAGACCATCAGTCATCACCTCTTCTTTAACAAGCTTAAGATCAGCTGGCTTCTGAGCCTATGTTTAAGGGATAAGACTGCGCATTCTTCAGTAAGACCTCCCTAATCTCCTCCTCTGCTCCTCCACTTGGAGCAACCACAACTGCACTAAGAAGCTCTCTGGAGGGCCCCTGTCTACATGTGGTCCTTTCCTCACCTCCGTGGAAAGAGGAGAAAGAGAGACCAAGCACCACACCAGCACTTGCTGAGCAATTCCCCATTTTCAACTAGTATGGGTGAACTAAATAAAACCATTAGGACAACACTGTTACTAACGAAGCTTCCATTCAAGGTGCTGTTGTGACCTCAACCAGCTCCCTGGCAGGATTACTCAGTCAGGATATAAAAGACAACTGAACCCAGGCACTGAAAATATTACTGTACGCTAGGTTTCAGCCAAATCTGAACTGACTCCCCGAACTAGGATTCCCTTGAAGGCAAGCCTTTAATGAGAATGACGTTATTTGGAAGACAGAAGCTTTTTCAGGCAGAGAAGCTAAAGATGCATTACTGATTTTCCCAGCGCTCTTCAAAAGGTCAGGTAAGAGGTGCTTGAGGCCACATCCTGGAAGATGTTATGTACCAGCGGCTCTCACCACTAGGGCAGGGAGCCAGGCATAGGACCTGGGAAGGGACCATCCCTTCTCCTCCCCATTTATCACATTCAGCTCTTCCTCAGAGCCTCCACGCCCTCCTGGAGGCCCCTGCCACGGTCACCTCACCACCTCAAACCATGGGTGCTGTCTAACACTAACCCAGCCACAAGATATATAAATGCCAAAGAAGATCGTTAGCTAAACATGAGTTCCCTCCTTTGCTTAAATAACCTTTAAGCAACAAAATAATCAGAAAAGTTGGCTTGATTACAAAGATTATTTTACTAAAGTCTGTATTATTAATCATTAGGTTTGTTGCTCTTAAATGTCAGCTTTGAACAAGTCCCAATTTCCTGAATTATACAGGCACGGTGTTAAAATTCAAGCACGTTCCAAATACTACAGACAAATGCATGCCTTTAAAAATAGAAATAAATTCCTATCTGAAATTATCCTACAGTACGCTAGAGAAGTAAACCATGGAAAAAACCCACTAGCTCATTATTTGCCCCACACATGGGTCAGTCTTATAAACTTCCAAGTGACAACAGTTACTTTGCTAATGCAGAGTGCTTAAGTATTGTTCTTTATGCATTCCCACACAAAAATGAATTTGTGTATTTAAAACCAGAAAACCCGTTTGCAACAGTAACTGATATCAACCTGTTTGATATTTTTGTAAAGAACAAACTACAGGAAAAGAACTTCCGTCGCTTTGAATTTTCATCATTTGACCTATCCAACATCCAAGGTCTGAATGTTGCATTTTCCACTCTCAATGCACGCAATCATTTGAGCTGAAGAAATAACCACCTCATATCACCATGCCTGAACCAGATCAGCTTGCTTTTTCATGCACAGCAGAGGCTTGCTGAAGAGGTCTGGTGGTCGTTTATCAGCTCGCCTACATTTGGCGAGCGCACCAGAAGGATCTGCCTTCCCAAGTTTCACTGGATATACCTAACTGACTTCTGCAATCAGCCCTGCATCCTTTTCCCTGGGTCTGCACACGGTTGAAATGCAGCAGTGCAGCAGGAACACACGTGTTTGCCAGCCAAGCCATACGGGAGCATCTGACACCAAGGACTATGGAAGTTTTATGACTGTGGGTACCCAAAGAGCCGAGGTAACGCCTATATGTGTAGCAAAAAGATCAGTCGCTGGAGTGGGAAGAAGGCTTTTGTGGCAATGTACATTTCAGAGCGAAAATACACGATCATATGGTTCAGCACAGAATTTACACAATGCCCTGTAAGCTCTAGCATCCTTAAAAGATGCTTTGCCTCCCCAGCTGACAATCACATGCCCTATAAAACAGCTCTAGAATTGCTTCATATCAGCAGAAATCTCCTGTCCGAAGTACTTCTAGAACTATTCCTCAGACTTAAAAACAACAAAAAAAGATGGTGCTATGCCATGAGCAAAAAATCTACCGCTATGGTCTGCAAGAGCTTATAGACTGTGTCCTTGAATCTGAATGAAGGAGAAAAATCTCATCTAAGGAATAAAGCATCTCCTTATTCTCCCACCTCGTGTTTAAGATAAATACCAGTATCAGCTACTGTACACCAAGTAAACATACAGCTGTTAGCAAGACTTAGCAAAACGCCACTTTTTAGTTAAGGTATTTCAAAGCCACCAATTTGCTACACAGATTTAGATCTATAGAGTAACAAGATTAGATTTACAGGGAGGAGCAAGTAAGTTACTGTAATTACTATTTGTTGACAGCTATGGCTGAAAAGACAGCCTGTAATTCTGAATCGTGAACACCCTCCTTTGTAGCATAAATTTAATTTACTCAGGTATGGAAGAATTAAAAAAAGAGAAAGAGCTGTCATTTTTTTCCCTCTTTTCCTATCAGTAACAAATGACATTCAAAGTTCTACCTCAACTGTGAAAAAAAGCAGAGTGTTACACTGAGGTAGTCGTGAAACTTTAAAAACTGTGCAGATGTGGAAAAGCAGCAACTTCACTTAGAGACTACAGGGTATTTGTCGTTTTAGTTCATGATTTATTTTTTTGGGGTAAACACTGGCAAAGATTATTTCAAGTACAACTGTGTCTAATCTGCAGGAGCCACTTCTGTCCAAACCCACCAACATCATCAACCAGTTATGGAAAGGAGACCTTTTGAGATGCTGTTCAGCTGCTATTCCACACCTCCTGTCCCCTCCTCACCAGGGACCAGGTCTTTCCCGAGGCAGGTGCTTAGAGTACCCATCAGGTTTCTACCCTGATTCAAGGACATATCTTATCGGACTGATTAACACCTAACTATGTACCAACCTAGTAATAAGATATAAATGACATAGCAGAGGTTTCCCTGCTGTTTCTTAAAACGTGTTAGACAGCCAGCTTTTTTCAGCTTCGCGAGATCCCTCCAGAGAGGTGCAGTAAGGAAGAGGCAGCGGAGACTTTTACTTTCCTAATGGCCACTGGCAGTTTCCTGGACAACAGGGCCAGGTAGCACCATATGCTTATTAGTTAAGTCAGCAATGACTTTAAAGACTTGATATTTGGTCTGTCTCTAGCTTTTGATCTTTTAAGGCTAATTCTGTCCTCCATGCAATTCAAAATACACTTTTTGAAGTTAACTGTACAAAGCCCGGACTCTTCCCCACATGCACATAAGATTTTATTCACATATGGGTAACGGGGGCAGCCACATTAACTATCTCCTTGTCTCTTACAGAGCACATGACTCACGCAAGAAGCACCTTCTAAATCCACGCACTCTAACCAGTGAAAATGGCACATCAGTAACCACAGAAGACAATTAACTGTCTGGTGTGTACTGCGGGCGCTGAGCTTTGTGAAGCGATTCTCTCACCACGATGAAACCGAGTGACACAAGTTATGCCCAGCTTCATCCAACCTGCAGGAGGACCAGAAAAGCACAGAAGGAAATGTGCCATCGTCAGGAATTTCAGTCACTGCCTGACAAGCCTTCTCTCTGTAAAGGGCAAGACTAACCCTGCTACACCGAGGAGAAAGCTGCCGCAAGACGCCGCAGGATGCCGGGCACAGCGGTGACCTCCAAAGGACTCGCCGCTCTTCTCCTCACCAGCTCTTGGCTCCCTCTCCTTGCACGCTGATCGCTGTGACCGTGCCGAGGGACACTGCGTCAAGTGCAGACCGACAGCAGAGCCCTGTCTTAGGGGAAGAGGGGAAAAAAAAAAAAAAAAAAGGTATCGGAGCCTGGCAAAGGCTTCCCGAGGCATCTGAGCAGGCTGCAACCCAAAGACACATTTGCAGTTTGCTACTGCAGCAGGGCACTGTGCACTGCAGCCATAATTGCTACAGAGCTCCGCAGCAGCTAAAATCCGTGCTCACCACACAGGCTGACTGCGTGATCCACTGCTGCTGGTTTCTGGCCCATGCAGGGCAGCAAGGATACGGCCCAGTAAGGCCAGTTCCCTTCAGGGGTGATGCACAGGTAACATACGGTCCCTGCAGGGACTACAGCCTGGCCCTCCCCAAGCACCGTGCCAGCACAGCAGAGGCTCTGCATATACACTGAGTGTGCTCCAGCTGCTTGACTTTGGCTCCGTCTACTGTGGTCCCCAAGCTGAGCATCTCCCCCCACCCCGAAGCACATCACTTAAAGCCATCCAAAACGCCAAATGCTGCTACAGATGCTCATGTCTCCTATCAGACACAGCAAGCATTTTGTCTGCAGGTGAACTAAAGCTTCCAGCTTAAGACCCTCCAAAATAAATCTACTTTACCCACATGAAAATACTCTACAAAGGGAGCCTGCATGCAGTAAGTGGGGAACCAAAATATTACTGTAGATGGGACACAGACAGAGCAAAGCAAGAATCAGGTTTGTTTCCCCTCACGCACACACACTGTTGCATGGCATAGATATTCAGCATCCCCTGCCACATGCCAACTTTAAAGCTGCTTTTCTAATTCCTCCTTAAAGAAAGTTTAAGGAAAACAGGTGCAGAGACTGAGCAACCACAAAACAGAGCTACCACTTCCCCTAAAATTAAACAATGGCCATCCCATAACTATTTAAAAGGCCTTGATCTTTGTCTCCTCTTTGATTGTTTAATTACTACTCTCAGCCTTTCATTTTTAAGATGCTGATCTAGTTTTCTGCTATGTGTAGGAATTCTCCTTCGGTTGGACAAATTACTTTTCTTCCCCAAAATAACAAGCTGTCTGATGATGAGGCAGTGGTTTCACTGCTGAGGTGCCTGGGTATTTTGTGTTAAGCAGGTAATTTGGACCTGAAAACACAATCTGGATTTAATTAATTACCCCTCCCCACCCCCCCACTACTTCTCTACCAGAAAAAGTGGACTAGGCTACTTATCAGCAGTTTTGGAGAATGTAATAGACCTGAATGACTTCTCACAGTAAGTTAAATTTGCCTGCTAAAGCTGTTATCTCCAGCCACATGCTTCTATTTTCTGATGATCATCTCTGGGCAAAAACATCACTTTCATCGGCAAGACTGATCCTGAAGCATCACCATTTCCAGCCCAGCACAGAAACACGAACCAGCTCTACTTTTGTCTTACCCTAATACACCAGGCTAAAAGCTGCAGAAAATAAATTAGCAAGGCTCCTGCCTCAGAGATGCAGCAATAGCTGAGAACAGGTCACAGCACTAGCTACCCGACTTTCATCTGCCAGAGTGAAGTGGCAGTTATGAATTTTATCTAACTGTCCAGTAAAAACAAACCAATTGCTCAATAATTTACCTACAAACCATACCACAGTGGATTACACGTTAACAATTTAGGCAGGGACAAATTACATGATAAAAGATGAACACATTCACTTGGTCTCTTTCACATCCAATCAAATCCCACGCTTAGGACACTGTAAGAATGAATGGCTTGATGGAATGGAAGAGAAGGTAAATAATGTCTCAGTTCACAACTGATTACAGGAGTTTCCCCCCACAGCCATAAGTATTTGTCAGCAGGTACTCTACCTACAGGTCTATTTCAAGGTCATTGTCACTTTGGTTATATCAAGCATTTTACTTACTCTTCCACCTTCTTGCATTGTAAGATAGCATGACAGATTAACATTTGTTGTTCCAGAGTAAATTTAGAAAGCTCACAGAAATACATCCTCAAAGGGTTCCAGATAGGTATTTATATATTTGTGCATGCATATATAAATATCTCTCTATACACATCCCTACAGCAAAGCACTGAAAGAAAGCTGCTCCTTTCATTTCCTTCCACTCCATTTTAGATCACAGGAAATATCTGCTTTTGAGGAGAGTTAATTTTTTTATCCTGAAGACCGATGTTAACATAGCACTCAAATTCATCACACAACAAAGACGTTTTTCTTCCCACAAAACAAGAAAGTATCATTTTGGAAAATGAAGAGCTGAAACTCAATCCAGCCAGCAAATTTCCCCCTGAGAGAATAGGGTTGACCTTTGTTTAGATGGCACAGGGCTACCTTAAGTCTGCTTCCAGAGGATAGCTGTGCAGCCCAATGCTTCCTAAACACAAACACATTAATGGACATGTGGGAAGAGCCTCTTAAAAGCAGCACTGTTAGGGTCATCTCGAATGACACTCTGGAGAACACACAGAAATATGTGTTGGAATAGAACCACCGGCGTGTTCAGAGTGTGAAGCAAAGGCCTGCTCTCTCATTCAGCTCGGATGCATCTGCAGTCCAACAGGGGAGGAAAAAAGGTCAGGGAATTGGCTCAGCACTCCACATCCTGCAGCCCAAATCACAGAACTGTCTCACTTGAGTTGCTGAGAGCAGGTACTCCTAAGTCATGACACTATCAACAGTGCAAAGAATTTTTTTTAAAAAAATAAATAAATCCCCAAACACCACAAACCAAAACACCCCAGCCTTCCATGACCAATTTTCCAGCTAAAACAGATGACAAGTAGGCATGGTGGTTATAATGCAAAAAGTAAAGGCTGAACATGACATTTTTAAAAGCAAATTCTTGAGCACTGCAGGTCTACCTGCTTATTTATCACCTAGCCAGAAGTGTTCATTAAGAACCACCTCCAATTCAAGAGCTATTTGTTTATGTATACAGAAGTAGAAGTGTAAATGACAGTTTTCTGTGAAATTCTGTTCTGCCTGTCACTCACCATTGTGTTGCTAAACAGAGGCATTCTTGGATATCAGCTATCCGAGATCACATGGTACACTGAAGTAATCAAACTTAATTATTAATCTGTGCAGCCAGGATTTCTGGAATCAACCCAGTCACTATCACTATTTCAGTCTGAAGTTGAGTGCCTGATGGCCAGCAAGTGTACAGTAAACACTCAAATTCGAGTACAGTAGGGGTGCCATTTATGGCCCCTCACATCATCTCCTTTTCTTGGCCTATGCAGTTTCTTCAGGCTTATCCTCCTTTTAAAGACATTTTTACCTATCAAACCAAGGGTAACAAGCTCTCCATGAAAACACTAATACTGTGAAATCAGACAGTACAACCTAGCAGCGGCTTCTTTAGGCATAAGCAGCATTCATTCACTTGTTCATTCACCCTTCTGCCCATTCTAACTAAATGTGGGTTAAAGTTCCCTTCATCACCACTCCAAGCTACTTGGAGTCACTTCAAGGGTATATTTTACCAACCCACAACAAAAGATGCCCAATCCCATCTGAAATTTACTGCTTAGAAACAGCCACTCATCATAGGAGGTCAACCAGATACCACAGAAATCACTGTAAAGCTCAGCAAACCTTACTTCTGGCAGGGGGCTGGCCGGTTTGGTCAGGATTCCTCCCACATAAACAACATTGGGTAGCGTAGGTCTTGGAAACTCCAGTGCTACATCAGTGCAAAGCATCCACAGGCTGGAGCCATGAACTAAGTCATACATGGACCGTTCTGGCAGAACCTTGTATTTCTGCATTATCCTTTCATATTTTGGCAGAACCAAAAAACTCACTCCAAATCTTGAAATAATATAAACAACAGTATTTTTAATCCTCTCAAATAGGTTCATGCGATCTGTGAGCAGTGAGTTAAATTCTGGAACATAAGAGAGGGGAGCTGGAGCACCCACTTCTGCTGGATACCAGAGGCCAGTGGAAAAGACGGCGTATTTCACCCCTAAAAGATGAGCTATAACAAATCCACACATCTCATTGGGATCTACCAGGAGCAGGTCAAATTTTTCCTGTTTCAGGGCACGCATGAGGTTTCGGTTACCAACAATCATGTCACAGTTCTTGGAATAGTGGTCCAGGATATCAAACAGTTCGAGGGCTGTCAGTCTCCCCGAGAAGATACTCCTCATCTTGGACTGGAGAAAATCATCTGAGGTGCTGCTGTTAAAGATCCCTGGGTAGCGCTGAAGTCTATAGTGATTAGATGGAGGAATCTCTCTGCCCTCAGAGAGGAGAAACACTGTCTGGTGGCCTTGGTCGTGCAAGGCTGAGGCCAGAGTCTTGAAAATATAAAGATGGCTTTCAAACATAATTGGCGGCACAACGACAATTTTGGCAGCCCTCGCTATCCCGACAGCACTCCACAGGAGAATGAAAGCTGGAGCGTACGGCTTCATAGCTGAAATGAGAAATAAAAGCGTTACATCAACAGAACACAGCTTTGCATGCTACCTGGGAAATTTTTTTTTAAGTTATTACATGGCTGTCCTATTAAAGCTCAGCACTCCCGTTTCCACCAAGTCTTTGCAGTGGTCGTAGGCAACAAGAAAGCCACGGGGCTTCAGAGTGCGTTTGGCAGTGCTCGGTTTCCAGCTAGGTCTGCCTTTTCCCCTTCCCTCCCTTTCCATCTGGCACTGAAGGCAGACAAGAGACTTCTTCCGACACAGACACTGACGGTACGGCAACTGCATTAAAGGGCAGGAAAACCAACTGACCCCGTGAAGTTGGTACCCACCGCCGAAGTGTCGCGTGCACCACTTCCAAACGGCATACGTCATCCAACAGCTGTGAGTCCTTGAAGTCAGCTCTGAAAGCCAGATCCTGCCACGTTTGGGATTGTACTTAAAAGCACAACTGCATTACTGTCATTGTAAAGGCATCTTTCTTATTCTCTTCATGTAAGTTCAAGGACCCAAAGCCTAAAATCCTGTATTTATTCACACACGAGACCCAAAGGATGCACTCGTGATTTTCAGCGCCTAGGCTAAAATTACAAATGTAATTCAATCTTGCCCCCGCAACTGGAACTCCTAGCACATCCATTTAAGTTTTGTACTTTGAGCGCACCACACTTCACGCTACTGTTAAGACGATTATGAGCATTTCTACTGCAAGGTCTGGTCCAATAGCCACCCACAGCTTTCAAGCCGTCCTCCTTCAAGTTGCAACTCTCTGTTCTGATTTCAGGATAACATTTTCTGCTGTTTAGTTCTCCTTCCAGCCAATGGGAATAGAGAAGATAAAAGAACAAATAAAATCCTTTTTTTTTTTATCTTCCTTCTAAAAGAGCATGCAAATACATATACCTTTTTTCTTCAGTATCAACAACAATCTGACACATGGGCACGGAAAGTCAAAATCTGTCAGAAAAGATGCTACCATTGACTAAAAACCCACTGGACTACTCTGAGCCTTTAAAAATTGCACTTTGCTTATGAGAACAAGGGGAATAACGGGAGTCAGTAGTACATACGTGAACATCACAACTTCTACTGAAGCACTTTTAAAAGTACTTGACTCTCAACCTACTTAAATAAGCACTTGAGTATGAACTCTTAACCTGCACTGAAAAGCTCATGCACAGTTCCTGACAGTAGCAGGCTGCCGGAAAAAGGGAAAAATATTTCCTTCACCTACTTTTTTGGCAAGTCTAGAAAACACTGTATGCAACAGATGAAAGCCAAGCGCATTAGAAGCGCAGAGAGGGCATGTCACAAAGCTCCGCAGACACTTTAACCCTCCTAGGACAGAGAAACCAATGCAAGCCAAACCAAACAATCTGCTCTTTTTTTGTGCCAAACCAATCCACGTGGAAACCCAGGTCTGTTGCAGTGTCCTTTATAAATAAGCCCAACAGAAGCAGATAACACTGCTACTTCGTCCTTTTTATCTCCTTATGGTGTAGTCTTACAATACTCCTACAACAGATTGTTCAGGACGTTCATTAGAGGTTGTTTTGTTTTAATTTTCCCTGAATATTTTTTTCATTAGAATATAGAGTTTGGTTTGTTTTTTTTAACCAGCTCACTATCAAAGCATCTCATATTTCTACTGCTACTAACTGAATTTTCCGAAAGATGCCCCAATTTTCTCCTACTCCAGATTCTGCAATGGCTTGATTTTGAAACATAAGCATGCATCAAGTCCTAGTAAAGCTGGAAAATCACCACAAGGTACAGTGACAATTTACATCTAGTTTTTCACATGAAGAGAGTTTTCTAACTGTCCTCCACACTTGTTTTCTGAAAGCATTCGCTACTGCCCAGGAGATTACCAACCGTCACTTAGCAAACAACATCAATTTGACACTGGTTATCACCAGCAGTAGTGTGCCCACACACACAGAGGTATGCAGGAAAAACATTCATTTGGGCAGACACTTTTTATTTTTTTGGTGGGTTTTGTTTCTTTGTTTCCCAAGACGAAGCCCACCATATGAAGATGCATAGAAAAACCTTATGGTACCCATGACAAGTAGTGCTGAACTTAAACATGGAGAAATAATTGAGATCTCCACATCATTACCACATTCACAGGCTAGTGTAGCACGGTGGGAAGCTCTCAGAGGCTTCACTGTTTCTAGGCACAAAGCTCAATTTTACAGAGATAACACTTCAGGGGAAGAGGGAGGGAATTACTTGCTGCAAACATTACCAGTAACATATGAGATGTTCATTATAGTGCACCACTGACACCAGGAAAGATGGATCTGGTTTTTAAGCTGCTTCAGTTAGGGTGCTTAGGGAGATTACCCTAAAACATCTCCTCCTCAGCAAATAACAGTAGTCAAACTGAACTAACCTGCAATCTTATTTACTTACTTCCTGAGAAACCACTTACCTCCCAGCACAAAGAACTGAGCTGCCGAAGAGTTTAAGGTATTAAACTGCCTTTTTAATTTAGGCCTTGGCTTTCACTGGAGGCTTTCTAGAAAACTGTGGAGGACCCCACAGGGTTTAGCTGCCTTCCCAGGAGCTCTTCTTCAAAGGATGTGCCAGCACCAAGCCCCACTCACCATCCCACTTTGTTCCCATCCATAAGTCACAGGTTTCAAGCCACAGCAGAGAGCTGTGCAAGTGCAGAAGTACCCAGGCTAGGCAGGGTGTTCGGTACTATGCTGTCCTCAGCTATCTTCAACGAGGGGCCCCACTGCAGGGTAACTATCATTAGACGAGTGTGGTTTTAAAACAAGTAAATAATGGTTAGTTAATAAATACCCCCAAAATTGATTAAGCAGACTTGGAAAAAACCCATTATCGATTACATCTCCCTGTGCTATAAGCATTCCCACGGTATTAAGTTACTGCCCTGTCAGCAACAGCGATATTACAAAACCTGAATGGAGGTGAAGGATTGGGAAACTCAGAAACAGTTAACATTTCTATCAGTGGTACAAATCAAAGGTACCGGGAGCCTAAGGGCTAGTCATGATGCAGTGGGTTGCCAGATGCAGGCATGACAGGGCTGTACTTTGATCTCCTGACCCAGCACAGGCCTGGAGCACAGCGCAGGAAGATACACTCCTTAGCCCTAAGGCATAGTTTCCACAGCCAGGGTTATGCACGTGGCACCAAAAGCCACGGGAACTACAGCTGTACTTCCCTGGGATGATGACAGTACCACCCCATTGCTCCCTATTCCCACCAATGCTCAGCATCCACCTTTTAAATGGAAATCACAATAGATATTTTACTCTTCATGAAGGTACTATAAAGCACTACCTCCCTAACATGAAAATCTGTCAGTGTAATTACAAGCAATTTAGCAAGAATTAGTTTTTCTCCTCTTGAGCTGTATTAACATCAAGAGATGTCAGAACACGCTTCCCCGCAGGAGCTGGCTACAGCTTGTGCCATCTTCAGCACTGATAACACACAAAAAAACCCAACCAACCGAAACAAAACAAAAAACCCAACAAACAACAAACCAACAACTTCAACACTTCTCAAAAATGTATTACAAACCTTCCTTTTTCAATGCAAGCATCTTCCATAGGGACAGGAGAATATGCGTATGGGACTTGCCAAGCCATAGAGATCTTAAATGCACGATACCATTAGAGAAATGCCGATTAAGTGACAATTTTCCTGGGAAAAGTAGGATTGATCTTATACTGAACCTTTGGCAGGAACCTGCAGGATGAAGGCTGACCCCTGGCTGGACAGAAGCTGAGAGCATAGATGGTTTGTATTTCACAGGAATGAGAGCGATATGTAACAGCATGTCACGAGCCAACTAATCATGAGCATAATTCCCATCTGGCAGACTGGGAGCGGGAAGAGGTAGGTGCTCGGTGCCATCAGCAGGACACCACCACGTGACTACACAAGCTCAGCTTCAGGCTCAGTCCCAGATGCCCCTTCACTGTGACCATCCTTAGCAACGAACCCTTCCAAGCACATCAGGTACTGCCACCAAGACAGTGAGAGCGGCAGAGGCTTGCCTGTTTCTCTGGGAATTCTGATTCATCTCATCACCAAAAGCAGCTCCTGAGCAGAGAAGGCTTCCCAGGGGTCAGGGAAATTATGAGGTAGTGCTCAGCTAGAAGCCAGCTTATTAAAACCAGAGCACAGGGACTCTTCCCACTAACTTCCAGTCACTCTCCAGCAGTGAAGTCCCAGAACAAATCACTTGCCAAAATAAAATGATTAACATTCAACAACTGCTTTCTGTTTCTGAAGAGCAGGAGCCTGAAAAAGAACTATCAAGTGTCCTGACAGAAAAGGGGAAAGAAAACCCAAAGACAGGGGATGATGTGATTCTCCAAGATAGTTAATAAAAACCATATTCTACATCTATTTTGAGTCCTTCGGATTTGCCTCTATTAAATAGAGGTTTTGGTGTCTGAGCTGGTATATAAGAACCTTTTATAATAGAGAGTGAAGAGAAAAATCCAACTAGTCTAAATTGTCTTTAAAACCCAAAAAATCCAAACAAACAACACCCCCCAAAATTACCAGCAAATTGAAGCCGTTAGTACTTCTGGCCAAAAAGCAATGGTATGGAGGAAAAAAACAAAGAGATGCACAGTAGCTTTATGGGAGTGAAACCAACTGCAACAGGTTCAGCTATTGGACTGCAGCAAGAAAAAGTTAAAGAAATACCAAGAGGTTAAACATTGAACCTTCTCATGAAGTTAATGACCTATGTATTTTGTGGGTTGTTTTTTTGTTTTGGTTTTGGTTTGATGAAAGTACGAGTTTCAAAGCGCGTTACAGAAAACCAAGCATATCCACTGAAGACTGCTAGAAGGATGTTTTCAGCTGACCAAAACAGCTCTAAATCCTGATACTTATTTTTTTAAAAGAGGCATTTTTCCATTCAACTAGAAAGACCAAGCCGGATCTAGAACACAGAGTCTGACTATACAGTAATTAGTGACTTTTAGGGGAAAAAATAAGGCGGAGGATTCTTCCCGGCTATTGTTCACAAAGGCCCAACACTTGAATACTGGGCAACACAGAAAGAAACCGAAAGACATTTACTTTTACATAAATCATATGAGAGAAAGTCTTAATGTTTAAGTTAGTATTATAAAATTTAATACTAGTTATGTTTCAAACTTTAAAATTGTTTAAAAAGAATTCCAGTTAAATTGTGTAACAACTGTAGTACTGGAATACATTTGTTATTACCTGAGCAGCTTGGTCAGGAGATGGGGACCTCTCCCTGGAAAGGTGCCCTTCACAGTAAAGACCAGTGCTGTACTGACAGCAAAGGAGCGATCTTTCTTTCTAGATGCTCATCACTTTCACCTTACCCAAAGGGCTCAAATTACTCATTACAGTTTAACAGATACCAGTACACGTTAAAAAGGAGCAGGCTTACTGACCAGACTTCCACCTCTGCAAACCCAAGTAGGAATGCTAAATAGCACTGAAATGACTATGCCCAAGTGGAGAGATAATCATGTGCATCACAGGAGTTTATTTATCAAAAAGAGGGGAAAATTGAGATTTGCAGGCATTTCGACTCTTTATTTTAGAAGAACACAAACCCTGCTTTTACAGCTGTAAGTGCTCCAAAATCTGACATTAGTGATCTGAGACAATAGGAATGAAAAGCAGAAAAACAGAAAACATTTTAGAAAAAGAAGGGAAAAAAAAAAAAAAGAAAAAAAGTCTATTTTATCAGTAACTAAAAGTTGCAAATCTAATGCAGTATCTAAATAGAGAGAGAGGATCTTGACCAGTTAGAAGTTACACACCACAACTGCTGGCAGCTGCCTCCAGGCCAGGCTGCTGCAGAGCAAGCTGCTTTGCTTTTCACCGGTCAAAGTCGGCATCGGCTACCTATCCCAGCTGCTCCTATCTCCATTCGAGGTCAGAAAGCAACACCATAACCAGGGCATCGTCACCACGGCAGTCAATCCCACCTTACCATGGCCAACGGCAGCATCTGACACAAGTCAACAGATGGTGTCCTTATTTAAGATAGAATGTATGGTAGCTCTAAGAAGAGCCACATGATAGAAAAATCGGCAGGAAAAATGCAAAGTTGTGACAGAAAGACAACTGGTTACTGGGAGAACTGCAAACTCCCTCTGAAAAGCAGGTTAAGTAGATACTGTCTATGGTTTACTACAGCTCTTAACAAAAAGAGAGGCATTAAAGAGGAGGAAAAAACCAACCAATGAGCACAGATCTCAGTGTTCCCTGACATTACCCAATTTACTGAAGCTCCAGTTCTGCCCTGCCTGCTACAAATCCCATTGACGCTGACTTATTTTATGTGCAAATCTGTTTGCTTCAGCTGTTACTAAACACAGTTTTACAACTAATGCATGGTATCCAGTCTTCACAGGCTTGTAAACATTTCAGTTAAACAAATACAGAACCAAGCCCTACCAAAGGCCCTGCAAGCAAAGTGTTTTATCAAGCCTAAGATAGTAAGGCATGACTAACAAAAGGCACTTACAGTGACGTATAAAGATGAAAGAGGAAGAAACTATTCCAAGGGGAGAAAAAAAAAGGTTCTCTAACACTGGTTACAGGATGATTCAGTGGTAAAATTACATGCACCCAAATCAAATCGTAGCTGTATCAGCCGCATGAAAGCAGCTGGTATTAAAAGACAAAAATATACACACACACAAGCACGAATGCAGCACATCGATCCAAAATTGAGAAAGAGTGAACAGAGAAAAAGAGGTCTGTCCTTCTATCTGTGATATCCTCCAAGGTATTGCTCAAAACAATACAAATATTTTTTCAGGTCACCCTCAAACAATTTTCTTTACAGTTTAGTACCAGTCCTTCTCTGTATTTTTTTTCCAAGCATCGGAGTAAGGAAATGCTCTGCACGTAGCATAAAGAAATGCACTGGCCAAATTATGTATAACAGCTGATGATCAAAGATGATCAAATTACCACAGACACAGGAAGGTTTTAATTAGCAGCATAAAAGCCGACTAAGAAAGATCCCGTTCTTCAAGCTAGAAGTACAACTTCACTCCTAAATCCTTTAAGTTAGCAACTGCAAAAGATGTTCTTAACCTATAATACTGCTTGCTGTACTGTACATATTCTGTTGGTTATAGGAAATACTACTCCATAATCCTTTAGGAGCATTACAGTAAATCAGGCCTGTAAGCCAACTTCAGGCAGCAATCTGCAGTTTAAGATTAGGAAGCGGTTGCTATTAAGCAACCCACGTGCTGTAAAACAGATGAAAGCATCAAAAATGTGTGAATACAGAGAGCCTTGGAGGAACAAGCCACCGTATTATCTAGGGAGCAACTCTGGTAACAAGTATTGCACAATCCTTGGATTTATACTCTTCAGCTTTCCCTATCATACATCTTGATACTAATTGCTGAGGTAGCGCACACTGTAGTTGTTATTTGGTTTTGCAACATTGTAGATAAGTGGTAAGATTTGCCTTCTAACTACAAGCTCCCGTGTCAACCAAATGAATGCATTCAGAAATTAGTCGAAATTATTAGTAAGAAATCACGCGCGCATAATCAAGGGCAGGCTTCCGCATTCACTTTGTACAGCTTCATGAACAGTAACTACATCCTTCCATCCAATGACCGGAGCATTTCGATGAGTACAAGAACGTCACAGCTACAGGTAAGAGAAAGATTTATAGGCATTGCAATGTTGCTGTAATCACCTGTCAGAGGCCTACTTGTCAGTTAGGCAAATGAGTCATTACAAGGGAGACAGAAGGATATGCAATTTATGAAACCCCTTTTAGTAACTTCCTATTTGTGCAACAGGTTTTATTAAGCACCAAAGGATTTTAACAAAGTTTTTGTACTTGAGTGTTGTGCAAAAGCAGTTTTTAACATCCTTGCTCGAGGGGTAGCAAGGTAGAAGAGGTACCACTTTCATACTACAGGTTCTACAGTTAGTACATAAAATATTTTCAGTAGACATGCAAGCAGATAGAACTTTTAAGAAGTTACACAGGAGCAGAACTCTTCTGTAAGGCATAATCACTGATTAAGATGAATTTATAGCAAGTGACCAAGGTGTAACACTCTTGGTAGCACTTTGCACTGGCTGTCAGAAAGAACAGCTTTAAATTAATCATCATGGCTATGGAAAACAATCCTGAACTTCTGCAAAGACTGGTAACATCTTTAAAGACTTACAAAGGTTATCATTTTTCTATGAATAGTTTAGAAGCCTAAACTTCTACAAGATTGCTGAAGTTATTAACAGCAATACATTCAACATTTTAAAGAAAGGCACTTATAAACCACAGCAAGGGTCACACTCCAAGATTGTAATACTGCAGTATTGATAGCACCAGTAAAGAAGAAATTGATCTGAGAGTAAAGGATGAAAGTGTAATTAAATGTTTTTGTAACATGAAATACATTACAACAGAGAAAGGCACATTCCCCTTCACACTTTGCACAACAGAGCCAAGAAAACTAGTTAAAAAAAAAAACAAAAACCAAACCAAACAAAAAAACAAAACCAAAACCACACCCCAACAGTTAAAAAGCAGAAAAGCAGTTAAAAATATATAATTTATGGAATGTCACTCTTGCACCTGTATACATTTTCAAGATTCGGTTCAAGTAACTGCATGGCAGTGAGTTTCATAAAGATTTTCCACCCTATGAAGAGCTAATGTGTACAGACCTACCAGACAGGCTAATTTAAACAACTCAGAATACCGCTGGAATATATTTTAATAACCCAGATAATGGAGTAAGAAGAGCAAGTTCTTTTGTCCTGCTGTGCACTGGGCAATCCAAATGGGGTATTTTGAGATCTTCTGCAAATACTAGTCTACCTGTCGATGTTTTGTTAAAACTGAGTATCATCACAAATTCATCTGTAAGCAGTGTTGCATGAAGAAAAAAACATCTTTTCTGCTGCCGGCCGGGATCCATAGCAGCATAGCAAGACCAGGACAGGCAGGCTCCTGGTCTCAGCAGCTGCACTATACCCCAGAACCAGGAGCAGGGGAAGGTTTGCGTGCCACTGATAGGACAAGCTCGGGTCAGGTTGCACTTATTAGTTCAGGCCCTTTGCCAGAGCAAAGCTGACCACGTCTGCACGTGGTGTTCCAACTGAGCTGATGTGCCATCCTGGACAGCGGGACAAGGAAGCGCAGGGCAGCAACCCGAGAAACAAAAAGCCTGCTCCGAAAGCTCTGCGCCTTCAACCAAACGCAACCTGATCCAGTGTGCAAGTGACTCAGATTTCTCCACATTGGTGCTCTCTATTATGCAGGTCTTTTCCTTGCTGTCCACGGTTACTCCACCCCCAGCACCTTGGAAAGATAAATGCTGACTACATATAGCAAAAAAGCCATCTATCTGCAAGTGAGACATGTATATTCCTTGTGGAGACATTTGTCTACTTTGTCCAAAACAAAGTGAGAATGTTTTCTGACTAATTATACAACTTCCTCACAGCTCCGGTGAATTCACAGAAGGTGAAGTTTTGGCACCGCTAAAACATCCCCCAGCAGAGTCCCCTCACTTTCTGGAGATCTCTCCTCCCTGTCCTGAGATCTGAAAGCAATGTTTCTCAAACTGCTGCAGCCTTTTGCACCATAAAGAAAGCAACCAAAAAATGTGACATCGAGGGGTGGGGGGCATTAACACAGAAGTCAACAGGTTGCTCCACAGTTCCGAGACACATCAGTGCTGCTCAACATGCTATTTACTGGCTCACAAGCTGCTGGCCCTGCTCCTGCTGCGTGGCACTGCATTGCCTGTAAGAGCCCAGTAACAGAATAGCTGACCGCAACAGTTAAGAGCTACAGGCTCTTCAAAACCTTCTACCCGCAGAGAGCGAGGGCATGAGTGCTACAGCAGCTGATGGAGATAAAGATGCTTCCACTGCAGGGTCAAAGCTGCCCATGAAACCTTCTCTTTTGCACTGGCATCAAAAGACAGGTTGAAATATTGGCTGAATGAAGTACCGAAAAGAAAAAAAAAAAAAACAACAAACCCTGACTTTCTCTGATTTTAAACATTTAAATCAATGACAGATTCTCCTTTGATAAAAGGACTCTAAGGAAGGGGCTGGAAGGAATTGCAAAGCACAACTTTGTAGTAAGCTTAATGTATTGATGCCACCGACCGGGCCTGCAGTTATATGCTGCATTTTGTCTAATGAATGAGACTCAGGATCTAAGTAACGTCAGCTTGAAACTTAACCACATTCTACTGGGATTTTAACTTTAACACTACTTGGGGGGATGCCTCATTTTTTAATACAGCTAGCTTCAGCTTGGTACAAGCTCTCCCTGGTCACACCATCACATGACACCTACAAGACTGAATGAATTTCTTTGTTTGGTTTCTGACTTCATCCTATAGCAAATAACTACATTTGAACAAGACACACAAACAGAATCATAAGGAAAACTAGAGCAGGTTTGTTTCTGCAATGGAAATACAACTTTGAAGAAAGTTAAAATACTCGATTTAATAATGTTTTGCTCTTCTTCAGCTTGGTTAAAATAACTGAATTGCTCAAGGCTGTTGTTGCAGCAACAGACACTCCAACAACATTGTTCAGTCTATTCGTCGTGAGGTTCTGTTTTGAAATTTACAGGTAGATTTTTTTTAAACAAATGATCCTCTTTTTATTTCAGACTGTGTTTTGTAGTGCCTGCTTTGAACTACCTCTTTGTAGAGCTTGGTTGTTAGAATAAGGATAAAAGTACTTCAGGTAACAGCTTTTCTCTCTATGCAAGTTTAATCCTCAGACTGATTTTTAAGAGCAAGAGCACATCAGAATGAGAGGGGAATCAACTCAGGAACCTTCAAAATGATGCAGACTACCCTTCAGTAAGGAGTAAGAAAAAAACACCTCAGCTTTTCTTTCAGGTGCTGTATAAAGGTTTTTTAAACACATGGAAACTTCCTGCCAATTTGTAGTATCATTAGTTGACTAACACTGGATTATAGCTTCAGAAAGGAAAGGCTCTAAAGATGGAGTTTGTGGATTTTCAACGAATCTGAGACTTAAGTACAATCTGTTAATTTATAAATATTAAGGAAAAAGAGAGAGACATAGATCCAAAGCTTGCAGAGGGTCAACATAAAGACGATTCACAGCTCTAAGATTATAATTCAACAGAGGATGACCTGGCTGTAAAACCAAAACAAATCAACAGAGAACCACCCAGATGTGCATCGAGTGTTTCTACACGTGCAGGTGTCTGTTCCTACCCACTGAAACCGCACTTTCTGGGAGATGAGATCTTCCTCCACTTCCTGAAAGCAATTAAAACTTTTTGAATACTATTACTATATAATAACAAACATCTGATGTTACTTCAGCTGGTGCCCCGAGGACCATCAACAACAGACACAAGCCTGACTTGGTAAAGCCAGGAGCAAGAAGATGCATTTGTTTCTAGTAGGGCCAATCCACCTGATTAGATCTTCCCATTTAGCTTCATAGCCGAACTCCACGGTTATCAGTTTGCCATTACTGAGGGGAACAGTAACTGCAGCTTTAGAAGTTCAGACTGGCACTAGAAAAATCTTTTCCTTTGGGAGAGTGGCGTGGCACTGGGAATGGTTACCAGGGAGGACGGGGAACCTCCATACTCGCAGGTATTCAGGTCTTGGACAAGAAAGAGCCACAGCTGACCTGATCTCATGCTGCCAACAATTCTGTCATTTTGACATATGTACAAGACCTTCCAGAGATCCTTCTAGCCAACACCTGTGACCTACTGACTCTGGAGGCACCAGAGATGGTTAACCCTTCTATTCCCCCAAAGGGAATTCCTTCAGAAGCAGTGCTGCCTGCAGCACGTAATCTATACAGAGTACTGCCAATGACAAATATCATCTGCAAGCTCTTCACTGGCAGCAACCTTCTAGTCAAGAATGCTCTCGAGAAAGGTACTGCCAGCAAGGGCCAAGTTTAGCGTCTCAGCATACACATGCTATTAAAAAAAAAACCCAAACTGAAAAGTACACCTGTTTGCACTATGATAAACTGGCAGAACTGGCTTCCCGAGCAAACCTACTAAATAAACTTTAACTACTAGCACGCAGTATCTACATTCTCTAACAACTAGCCCATTTTTTAAAAAGCACTAAACCTTATAAATCTGAAACAAAAAACATCAACTGCTACCACAGCTCTGTTATAACTTTTAAACTGAGAAGGGAAAAACTACATTAAGCGCTCACTTGAAAGAGTATGTCATTACAGATTTTCCAGCAGTATGAAATGGTTCAGGTATTCAGCACATCTCTTACGTTTGCATTTACTCTTATATCAATTTCTTATGGTTCATCTTGCATAAAAATAGTTAATCAAACTGTGGTAGGGGGAGGAAGAACATGTTTCCATGAAACTAAATAGATTCAAATTAGTAACTGAATCTGCATTCCCAATCAGTTCAAGGACAGGCGTAGCCAAGAGGAGAGACGTGGAGAAAGCACATCCCACTACGCTGCTGGGTTTGACAGCTGCAGCAGGCTCCGCAGCCATACTTCCCCCTTCACCTCAAAAGCAAGCTGTGCGTCTACATGCCATACAAATTAGTCTAATGCTTAAAGCAGCATTCTGGCCAAAATCCCTGTTCCTAACCCAGATTTCATTTAGAGAATATGCTTCTGTGGTCGCATTCATAGCGTGAGCTAGGAAATATCTTTTCGCCGAAACTAAGAATTTCTCATTTTAAACATTAAATTGGAAGGACAACAGTCACATTCTCAAAAGAATGCTAACAGCAAATAAGTAACAAGATGCAAGTACTGGCCATGGGCTTTTTTAACATCACTAGTTTACTTCCGTTGAAAGATTTTCCAATTCTGTTTAAAATACCTTTATTTTAGGAATTGCAGTTCAGAATCCAAAGCTGACCCAAGACTTCCCATTAACCCTCCCTTCAGTTATTAAGCAGAAGGGGCAAATAGTCTTAATTCATTTAGGTCTCATGAAAGCTGAACCATCCATTCACAGGAGGAAAGCACAGCACAGAGTGAAGAAGAAAGCTACATTTGTTCCCCTAAACAAATAAAATTATGTGCATGACAAGTGGGCTACTTAAGAGAAATTGTCGTAACAAATCAGATTATAACTACTTTTTGCAACTCTGAGCTGTATAATTTAGAAAACAGTTATCTTCATTGTCTTTCAAACCCCTTAAATCATAACTGACATATTTATAGCTTGTAAAAATGCAAAGTTTGGCAGCATTTTTTCTATTTAACATCACTTCTTCGCACATAAAACCCACCTCTTCGAACTGGGGCTAGCAGCTGTTCTTTTCCTGTAATACAATCTACTGATCAAAGACTTGAAGGCTTCTCAAGGATATAAGTGTCCCCTAGTACCAGGTACAGTCGACTAAATTTACTGTTTCTAACAGGTAAGAAATTAAGTTATTCTACAGTATCACAGGTAGTGCCATTAACTACTCCCTTATTTAGGGATTAAGAGCACACACAAAAATCTGTGTTAAAACCGAAAAATTTCAAAAGCTTTCCAAAGAAAGGAATCGCTACTGCTCCAACACGCTGGCTCCAAGTCAGGAGCTGTAGCACAAAATATTTCATGTAATGAGCAAAATAAAATAATCCAAAAATAGCATAGCGTGATTATGTAACAGCAGAAAGGAGACCTGAAAATTCCTCAATTATGTGATAAAATATTGCAAAAACAATATTTTAATGGATTGGCAATGAAAACCAGCAGTGACCAATTTCTAAGAGGTTTTCTTTACAAAGCTACAGACAACTTAAAGACTTCTTCCCTACAAGTACTAACAGGGCCTCGCACACTGAGCATTTAGGATGTAGACACACCAAGTGTCATAGAACACTAGAAATATTTTGTCAAAGTGTTCAAGAAACCTCTTATCACAAGTCTCAAAAATTCAGTCCAAGCACAGATGTCATGGGGGGATGGGGGTGGGAATGGAAAAAACACTGCACAATTCCGGACAGAAAGTTATATTACATGGTTCTAGTGTATTTTACTTCCCGGAAAACAAAAACGGGGAGGAGAGCTCTCTACAATGCCTGTTCACAAACACTTCCAGCTCTATCGGAATCTCAGTTTTCAGCCCAAAGATACTTTCTAAAACAACAATGAAAAATGATAAATCCATGTTGAAAAAACACTTGAAGAATAAAAAACCCAACAAAATAAGGCATTTCAAATGCTTCTGATGTATCACCCTTTCTCCAATACAATCCTGTTGTCTTCTTAAATATCACTCTATTACACCGCAACAGAAATAAAAGCATTTCTCTTACAAGTTAGGATCTGGAGATAAAAGGTATTTTATTTCGTAAGCATCTCTTGAAGATGACCTTACCACAAGCATCTCAAAAGCTTTTAACACTGTAGTGTGATTTCTGTAGTAACTAGACAAGGGACTCGATCAAGATGGAGAAAACAGAGGAATTCATGCTATTATTCTAGAGGAAGTAACTTGACTACAACAGTGATGTGAAAAGAAGGGCTTTTAAGAGCCCAAAAGGGAAAACAGAAAGGAAAGTAGGCACGGGCAATAAAACACTCAACAGTTAGGGTCAGAAATAATGTCATTCATGCTCAGGAAGGTCAATTACAAAATAAAGTCAGGATAGGCACTGTTTTTACGGTTATTAATATAATTAATTGCAGAACATTTTTGAAGTGGTAGGAGTGTTCCAGCAAAACATCCTCCATACGCGTCTCAACAGGTACAGAAAAGGCCACACACAAAGCTATGCTCAGCAGTGCTGGTTTATGGGTGGTGAGGCTCACCACAAGTACCTTCTCACCCAGTGTCTGCACATTTAACACCACACCTACCACACAGAGAAAACTTTGATAGATCCAAATATCACACACACCTCCCCCACAACCCCACCCCACACCCCCGAAAGAAAACATATTGCTAGAAATCAATCAAGTCAATCTGTAGCAAATTATATACAGCAGAGAATCACAGCAAGATCTCTTTCTTTACAAGCCAATTAGGCCACATTGCCCCAGTCCACAGCATCCTGGCATTCATTTACTAACCCAATACAGCTCCTAATAACTGTGAACTAACACAGTTATTCCAAAAAGTTGATTTGGGTAACAATCTCTGAAGTGTTTTAGGTAAGGTAAGTATGGCATTTACATTTCACGAGCATCATAGTTGCGACTGCCTTTGACTTCTCTACCCAGTAAGTAAATTAGCTACGTTTATCACAGGGTACCAATCTAGAGTCATCAGAGCATCCTGCCTTGATCACAATCACAGGCCAAGCCCAAACTGTAGCTGCCATGAATGTCAATGAGCTACAACAGCTTGTAGCCATTCACTAAGTTCAAGTTGCCACCGGCGTATAAAACCCATCCACGGTTTCATCGCAATCCCTTCGGGAGTCAGCTGCCCTCCACGCCACTGGTACAGGCAAGTAGTGGACTCTGACTGAGCTCAGGTGACACCATCCTGTGCAGAAGGAGGATGGGACTGTCTCAGATGCCCTCTCCTCAAGCCCTCGTTAATTGTATAGGTTGCTCCATCCAAATCCTGCTTCAAAACAACCAAATTGCTTAAAGTACTCTAAGAATATAAAATGTAATGAACGTTTACAAAGTACTTAACCACAATCATCACCTTAGAGTCTATATACTTAACAGACGCATATGACAAAGAGTAATTTTCTTCTCTGACTTCCAGCAAAGAGCTTCTGTTGACTGCAAATGTTGTGCAAAAGTCAAAAGCAAAATGCAAGCATTTCAGGCCGAGCACTCCTTTCCTTGTATTTCAACAAAAGTATTTTCACAATAGCATGAAAGCCACCTGGAAGAGCATGACAGTAGCACAAACTGATTAGTACTTTGGGGGAAAAAAAACAGATCACAAAAAAAACCCCAAACCAATCACCCCCCCCAAAAAACCCAACCAAAACACCCCACACCAAAACCCACAAGAAACCAACCAAAAACACACCAGAACAACAAAAACCCCACAGCCACTTCAGCATCCAGTGTTCAGCCTGGATCAATGACCGAAACAAAAGAAGAAAAACGAGGAAATGTGAAATAAAGGTTAATTGCATACTACATTGTGTTGGTGCTATAAAACAAGCTTAGCTAAAATAGATCTAAGTGACCTTGTGTGACTACTGCTTGGAAAAGTAGACAGGCAGCTTCGGATGCGGAATGTAATCAGGAGAATTTTTAGAATAAATGCCTGGAAACGAGTGATTAGTGCAGGCGGCCCTGCTTACTGCAGGGCAGTTGGACCCTTAAAGGTCCCTTCCAACCCAAAGCATTTTATACTATGTGAATTATTCCTCAAACTAAGTCACCTGTTCACAGTGTGAAAATCAGAAATGCTTTCAAGGTGGTTGCTTTGGCTGGGGCAGATCTTCGAGGATCTCTCTTATTAAGAATCAGACGCTGTTTTCATCCCCAAGCTGCTCTGAGGAGCATGATTTCCTATTGTTCCATAGGCAGTACTAAAATGGGGACATGGACACGTCATAAAAGACAAGATACCACTTAACATGTGTAATTTCTGCAACTTTATTGACACATTCCCTTAGAAGTTTATGGTTAACCATCTCCCTTCTTTATAAACCCACGGGGGAGGCCCAGCAGCAATTATGCAATGTTCTGCCTTCAAAACCAAGGCAGATGTTTGTTGGACACTCAAGTTCACGGAAAGCACCGCACGCTCCAGCCGCGGCCCAGGCCGAGGACCCGCGCATTGGTCCCTCATAGCCCCTCTTCCGAGTCTGCGGCCGCATTTGCTCGGCTTCCCC